>MU404133.1:0-201636 GCA_022695795.1 Biscogniauxia marginata | reverse complement strand
GTAATTATTATTATAACGTAATTATTATTATAACGTAATTATTATTATAACGTAATTATTATTATAACGTAATTATTATTATAACGTAATTATTAAATTTTTTAAGTTTCTTTTTTTATATAGTTTTTTAATCTTTAATAAAATAAGTAATTATAACTAACTTGCGAGTTTTTTAAACTTAATAATGTAATTTAAAGCCTTTTTATTTTATCGTAATTTATAAAGTCGAGTTTTAGTTTATTACTTAAAAATTAAGTTGTTAAATATAGATTTAAATTGTTTTTTAAACTTTTTATAATTTTTAAAGACTTTTTTTATGTCTTTTTAAGTGCTTAGTTTATTATTTAAGTGATTTTTTAACATTAATTAAAACCAGGTTAAAGTAGTTTTAATAAGAAGCTGGGATATTATAAAAACTTTTTATTTTTTAATGGTAATTATTTCGTAATAAAACCATAAATAGGTTTCGGCTTAAATTAAAAATCCTTTTAAATTACTTGACTTATTATACTTATTAAGTATAATTAATTTAAAACCTTTTATATCGAGGGTTATTATGTTATTTTCGTCGTTTAAGTTACTAGGGTCGTTATCGTTTAAGAGTGGTTTTAGTTATTTGTCTTTAAGAGGTAGAAGTTGTTTTACTTATTTTTCTTTTTTAGGTGCTTTTTTTTCTTTTTTTCTTTCCTTAAATGATTTTTCTTGTTAAGCTTTAAAGGTGTCTTTTTAGGGCTCTTTTTTAGTTATAATTATAATTAACTCTTATGTTAGTTCTTTTAAACTTTTTTATTATATCGTAAAAGAATTTAAAGTTTTCGTTTAAAAACTTGTTAATTATTATTATTTTATTTATTTTTTTCTTGTTACTTTTTAGTTTTAAGGGGTATGTTTATCTTAAAATAATTCGATTAAAAGTCCCTTTTTTTAAATCAATATTAAGTATTAATTAAAAAGCTATTAAAAAGTGATAAACCTCTTTATATATTCTTAATTAATTAATTTTATAAGTAAATACGTATTAAGTTTTCTTAATTTAAAGGTAATAATAAATCGAGGTTAATTTAAAAGATTTATAATGCTTTATTCGTTAAAAAGATTTTAAAGTATTTTTATTATAATATTAAAAAGTAATTATAATTTTAAATTAATAGCTAAAAAACTAAAATAATTAATTAAATATAAAGGAGGTTTTAATTTCTTTTTTTTTCTTTTTTTTTCTTTTTTTAATATATTAAATACTTATTAAATTTAAACAAATCTAGAAAGTAGCTTAAATTCGTTTTCTTAATTTGTTATGATTTTAAGACTAGTTTAGATTCTTATTACGTGATGTTATATTACATTCTTAAAGTAGTCTTAATTATTATATATATTCTTGGTTTATGTTTTTACACCCTTGTTAAAACCCTTTTAACGCGGTTGGCTCGTGACACGTTTATATATAAAAAGCCTTTTACCCACTTTAAATAAATAAAGAAGTAAACTTATTTAAATTGTATTTAATATGCTTTTTAGTTTTATATTTATAATATTATATATATTTATATAAATATAAAACTTTTATAATATAAATAATATTTTATTTTAAATATAATTTAATTTAATTTATAAGTTAAAAGTGGATTAATTTATATGTTTTTAAAGTATTAAAGGTAAGGTGGGGAAAAAATCGTTGGCCGGGGGGGTTTTTTTTGGATTAATTGTACCTAGGTAGGTATGCTTGCAGTTTTAGCCATAGACTAGTAATCAATAGAGATAAAAACAGAAAACGACTCTTATCTAATGTGTTTGCATCTTACGGTACTTGAAAAATCACATATTTTAAAAATGTATGGACACAAGTAGATACAAGTGGTAAAATTCCCACTAGCCTAATCAGTGCGACGATGTACATACATTGCACAACCTAGGAAGTCGTGTATTCCACAGACCTCCATCCTTTAGAGTAGCTTTCATGGGGTCCTAATGCTATTCTCAGACTTGATAATCAGGAGAAATGGGCTTCCGGCCAGATCAGCTAGAAAGAGCCGTTGAATCAATTATATTTAGAAAAGGAGAATATCACGGGCTCGACTCTTGCTACTATTTTGATCAAATCAAGGACCCCACCACCCAGTTGACCCCTATTTTGGTCGATAAAGTACAGTAATAGATTCAGCTCACAGGATGGGAGGCCATCGATTATAGAGAAGCAAGTTCAATGGAGATGAACGAGCCCGTGAGAAAGGTAAGCAGAAGATGTAGGCTCATGAAGATATAAAAGACTATCGCGGTCTCGTCTCCTGTCAATAGTATTCTGCCTGATCATCACCGTTATCATTCGTGTTTTCAAACTATACAAAGCCTCGATTCAAACCAAGTTCATCAAAAAATGGCTCGTTCCAACATTGGCTTCTCTAAGCTATTGCTCTTTGCTTTCCTGGGTTCAACCTTTGCAGCTCCAATATTTCAGCCCAAGGGGGAAATTGAACAACCCACCGGATTCGAATCCGAAAAGCGTCAAACACAAGCGAATCCTCTCCAGATGACTGTTGATGTTTCTAACTGGCAGGATATTGCTGAGGAGAACTGTTATGTAATGCTCTGCGACTATAACGGTCAGAGAGTCTGGTACGTTCCACACACTCCATCGCTAGGCTGATATCCTAACTTGGATGAACAAGGCGACGAAACCCAACACAGACCAACAATCATTATACTGAGTCGGGGGCGTCTTTGGTGCCATTTCGAGCAAGCAATTTGAGTTCCCGCGGAACTACACAGATTGACAGCACGACCACGAGCGCGGAAGAGTTCCCATGGCAGGGTATGGCTCAAGGTGGCAATGGTGCTCATCTCTTTCCAGCGTCTAGGGCAAACCAAAACTGTGAGTAAAGTGTTATTGGGACTAAAAGGTCGGTAGTGCTGACATCTCCTTAGCCCAAGGTGGTAGTATCAATGCTGCCTTCAATAGGGCTAACGTAAACTATGGTGACTGGTTCGAGATCACATATCAAAACTAGTAATACAGATCTGTTTCAATTCTACTATGTCTGGGTACTAACATAATATTCTAGCGACACGAGCCGTGTCTATTGCAAGGCATTGTTCTCGAACCCCCCTGACACCTCGGTGTGCCAACAGAAGAAGAAGACCAAGCTTTACAATAAGAACGTCTTCCCCGGAGACTACGACTATGTGAAGGTCCCCAATACGCTCCCTATTACATTTAAGCACTCTTAGACCGGATGGTTCCTGGAGGAGATTAGCAGCTACCAAGTATTAAAAGGAAAAGACGTCAAGATATCTGATAGATCGGACTGATTATGTTATTACCTGGTACTCGAAAACTCGATGGATCTACGAGGTTGTGCAAATTACAAATTGTTGAAATACGGGGCTGTGCCCCTGTACAACCCATGGTCTCCTGTATATATATGGGCTTTGCCCACCTACTTAGACTCACACTTAGACTAATACACTTGATCCTATCCTCATATATTCGTCCCATCTTACCACAAATGACAAAAGCTTTTCCATGCAGAGCGGTTTCAATTGAGAATATCGGGCTAGCTCTCCATGAAGAATAAGTGGAGGTTAAGATTCTTATGTTATTCTAATGCATTTCGACCCTGTCAGCTTACGGCAGTTTTGAGGTGGGGTCTGCAGAAAGCTTAGCTAAGTTCGCTCTAATAGTAGTGAGATATTACATAAATAGGTACCTAATTTTCTATTTATATTCAGCACCACTAACCTCACTGGGTATGATATTATAAGTATTCCAGTTATGGCACTGAGTAGTTTCATTCTTTACTTCATGCTTATATAGGTAACCAGTAATCTAATATAGGTTCGCCGTTGAGCAATGAGAGCACATTGGTCATGGATTGATAAGTTCCTTTTATTAATTAAATTTTAGGTTCGTCGCTCCGGATTCCATTCAACCCAGCGCCTTTTTTCTAGGTTACCTTTGCATAGTTCCACCAGATGTAGCAGTATATTTAAGTTATACATTAAGAGGAAATATTTCATCTATTCAGGTATGCATGAAGGCCACGACACATAGAAACAGCTCTTGCTCGTGTATGTCGATTTCTAACAACTTCATCAACTGTCTAGTCATGTATAACTTTCTCTCTTCTACTTCCATGTCATCGGGATGGGTGAATTCTCACAATTTTGCTCGTGGGCCTCGCTTTGTGCCATTTATATCAGCACTGCTATGACCGTGCCGTTACTCATGGCTGAAATCAATCACGACAACGAGGATCGAGGGAAACAATATTGAAAAAGTGGAAGAAATTAAACTTCGATAAACTCAACGGTAGGGAGATAATATGTTTTCAGATGCTGGGCGAGATGTGGTAGACTGATACATGATTATTCCAAGACCCCAAATGGAGATGGCCTGATATTGTGAGAGATAACCCACGAATCTTATTCATGAAATGAAGGTGAAGAGTGATAAATATGGCTGCATGCTCTCTGTCTGAGCTAATAGAATATCACGGTACGATGAAGGCAGTTGGCTATCGGGTAATTAGTGAGTGATATTCACGCATTATCGATGCAGTAATACATGAGCAGCCCCGCATGATATCATCTGAATTAAATCAACTGGAAGTTTCTTGCGAGGGGAGACTAGCACATAGAGGTAAAAATGATTAATATCAAAAAGTTGAAAGGGTTCAACATAAATACAACATAGTAGTCATGTGAATTCAAATGAATTTTTATACATAATTTATTGCTGCTTAAAAGGAACCTACAGTTTACTATGGCACGAAGTTAAGCCATCAGGACCCGAGTCATAAGTCCAGTTTAAGAGTTGAGGTGTGAAAGGGTTGATAAATACAATGTATTAAGTGCCTATTACCCAGTACATTAAAACAACAGATAAAATAGTATGTAAGAGGCATTAGATATTGTGTAGGTAGGTAGGTAGCATGTATAGTTTTAATTCCCCGCTAAAGGAAAAGAAAGCCCCCCCCCCTCTCTAGAAAAAGTCTCATTGAAAATTGATCATTGGTACTGTTCATAAATATTAATACTAGCAAGGTTCCCCTTGGATTGATTTGTCTTGCAAGCTAGAGACTAGGGAGCATATGGAATAAGGTGTGAGAGCTTGCCCCCTCACCCACCTAAGTGGGAAGCTCTATAGGCTCTCACTGTCCCTGCTGGGGGGAGCACACGTCACGTGATGTCCCTTCGGGGAGATCCACTACAACTGTGAATACCCTCATCCACGATAATTGGTTATGCTTAGAATATTGACTGGTCACATCATTAATACATTTGAAAATTGATTTGTGCTTGGAAGTTTTGTGTGTTCTTTTTCACCAAAAGGATATCTCCTAGTCGATAGTATAATGAATATTATGTTGGCGGAGATGTAAGATTATTGCTTATTTACACTATGTATTGTCTCTTCAGATCTAAACATGTAGCAGGACGATGACAGCAGGAAACTAGAGTGCGCCTCTCTGATGAGCACTTAATTTGGTCACAAAAGTAGTAGATGATTATAGTGAAATATCCATCACCGACTCTTCATAAATTTCTCAAATAATGACTTCACACATTCTCACTTATGGGAGACAAGAAAACATGATATTAACAAGCAGAAGGCCTTCAAATTTTGATTTTATGGCAGCTGGAGCGACTAGGCGTTATCAAACACACTCATACCAAAAAAAGGGGGCTATCTTGGGAATCCGAATCAAGCAGAAAGCAGCCATATTATCATAATTCTGGATGTGTACAGTGCCAGATCAATGCACAGAGATTGCTAATTACTGTATGAGCTAGCTCTGAAGTGAATGTGGGTAGACATCATGCTTTCTCGTAGCTAATTCGACAGGCTTATCCTAAAATTCGCTTAGATAGTCCTCAAGCGTGAGCAAAGCTGGGAATAAAGGCAAGTGGTCCCCTGGGTAGGTCATGCTTAATCCATCCGTGTTAGGAATGGCCATCGCGCTTGACGGCGCATGTAGTTGGTTGAAGCGTCGGGTGAGGGCCAAATAGGGGGGATGAACCATATTCACCTTCAACCCCCTGACGTGTACAGTGAATCATTTGTTCAGAACTGGAAGTCGGCTCCAGCAAACGTCGGCAGTGACGAATTAATAATCTTTGAGTGAATGACTGCTCTTCGTCCCTTTCTGATTTTTCTTTTCATATAAAAATCCCACTCCCCCCAATCCTGTCTTGCTTTTCTTTCTTCCCTCCAACACCAACAACCTTGATCAAGAAGATACATAGGTTCAATCACTCCATCCTTCTACTACCGTAGATCCATATACTCTACTGATATTTATCCTACCAAGAGCTATTATACTCATCTTTCCTTTTTCTTCTTCTTTTCTTCTTCTTTTTCTTTTTATTTCCTTTCATTTCTTTTTCTTTTACCCTTCTACACTTCTCAGTACTCTCGTGCAGCAGCCTGCTTCCCTTCAAGGAAGAGAAAGGTACTCCTACACATATTAAATAGTGAGCGAACATTATTAATCCCCCTCTTCAACAAATAATACTGACATTCCTTGTCCTAGGCTTATCCATCTCTCTACGCCAAGAAACCCCTGGATTGCCTACTGTCATCGCGGTTTGTTACCACATCAGATATGTCTTCCCTGCAAAAATTGCTGACATTAATTAATACCTAGATGTCGAGCTTCAAGGGAGAATTTTTCCGGCCTATGGATATCGCCCCAGGAACTGGAGTTGGAAACCGAGTGACCACCGACAACCACCACCGGGGTGATAGGAACGCTGCGGCAACCCAACATGCCGCCAATACCGACAACTCGCAGAACTGCGCCATACACGCAGTAATTGAAGAAGACGTCCACTACATGGATGTCTTCAACACCCTGCCTCGGGTCGGAAAGGTCAAGTCCTGTTGGGTCAACCGCCCTGACGAGGAGCACCCCACAACGTCGTCGATCAAACTCGTGTTCTTCACGCATGAGGCCGCCCAGCAACTTCTCGACAGGGCCTCCGAATGGAAGATCAAGGGCGCGGGTTTGTACCTGGTCTGGGACCGCAATAAGGTCTCACCCGAAGACGGCACTGGCATAAGTCGGGTCCTGCGAATCACCGGCCCGAGTAACTTCGTCAACTACGAGAGCCTGACGGCATACTTCGACACAAAGTTAAGGTACCAGACCCAGAAGGTCGGCATCGTATACGCCGGGGCTACTGGTCTGAGCCAGATAGACTGGTACTTTGCCAGTTACACCAATCAGGCCCAGGTGGCGTGTATGGCGCTCGAAAGAGAAAGGCCGGACATGAGGGGAAACTCGGATGGGGTGCGACTCGAGTACCGGCCCGACCCGTGTGATCTGGGCAATGACATATGATCACTACTATGGAATACCGGGTCTCTGGGAAGGTGGTGAAGCATCGGCTTCAGGAGGGATGGTATGTGATCATGCCAAGGAATGGGGTTGTAGTGATGGCCTAGCCAGCTACATAGATTCGATTGAAGCGCTATATATTTATACTCGCATGGCTTTCAATTATTAGTATTACAAGTTTCATACAAAAAGCTTTGGCATATCGTGTTCTACCGTGATCATATAAATCCCATTGAGTAATACGCTAATGATGCAACTGGTATTAATGGTGCGATACTGATCGATGGAGGGAAACATATCCAGGCCGAGATATTTTCAAGGTAAATTAAATCCCTAAGTACCTAACTGAGGAAAAGAGATTTGCTGATTGCTATCATAAAGGGCCATATTCATGGTCTGTCAGGATGTATACCACCGAGAGTTGCGGTATAGGGCACAAGGCAGGTACATGCAGCCTGGTAGAACAAAGAGGCGTTTGCATGTAAAAGTCATAGCTCTTCAGGTAGCAATAGTTCTAGTTCCTCGTGCAACAACTATGTTGTTACCTTGGCCTGTACTGAGCTTATCGTGACATGGTCTAAAATTGTGGATAACCCAAAGCCCATCCTGAGGGTAGAAAGGCCGTATCGTCAACGATAAAATATACACCATCAGATCGCGGCTCTGTCGATTATTACAAGAAAAAATGTGCAACGTCCACATCTTCAAGGCCGTAGTCCTAGGAAAGGATTTTCTAGGATGTCATTGTAACCTATAAATATTCAACCAAGATCAAGACCCATCTGAATGTCCTGGCTCTCCTTAGTGGCATTCACTGCTGACTGTTGCTATGGTAGCGACACACGCTGATGGCTGCTGATAACCCAAGACTGTGAGTCAAAGTTGAATACTCTGGTACGCTTCCTCTCTACGGAGTATGTCGCCTGCATGTTACAGCGCCCCCGGTTCTCACATTGCTGCTGCAGCAGGACAAAGAAGTCTCGCGCCCTTTTCACATTCTCCCACGCCGGGCTGAACTCGTCGGGTGCCCAGAAGCGCGCCCAAATGCAAAGTAACAAACCTCGAAGGTAGCAAGCTATTAGAATTAGGATATTTTTATTTATTTATTTCAATAATTTCCCGGCTAAGATGGGGATGAGGTTGAGGTAACTTTATACGCCCCAACAGATAGAATACTGTCTATTATGTCTTGTGTGCGAAGATGCCAGAATATTACGCCCTATATGCGGCTCTACTTTGGACTAACACGCTGTACCATATGGTCACACACACGCCTCATCTCAACACAGAAGTCCAAAATTCGAACATGAGCTTAGCTAACCTAAACATCATCAGCACCGTCCTTGACTAACCTACCAGCACCGGGGTTTCCATCTTGCCAGACAGATCTCGCCATATCCGCCTCGATTCGACTTCTGCGGGCTGCTTCTGCCTCGCCTGTGTTATCCTGGAAGACCTGGTCCATCTGCTCGAGCGTGCGCCCGTTGGTCTCCGGGACCACGAAATAGACCCAGACCATAGCTAGGAAGCAGAAGCAGCAAAAGAAGACAAAAGTGCCGTACCCAGTATTTTGGACCAGCGGGGGCGTGATGAGCCCAATGATGAAGTTGTTGATCCAATTTGACATGGTCGAATAAGCTACTCCCTTCGCCCGCAGAGAGGCGGGGAAGATTTCGGAGGGCATTGCCCAAGGGACTGGTCCCCAAGAGGCCCCATACGACAGCATGAAGACCATAAGCAGAGCGACCGAGACCCAGCCCTCGGTCTTGTGGGTAGCCCAGCTATCCTGGTACTTGGCCACCAAGACGGAGACGATCAAGTACGAGACAACCATGCAGCCAGCACCCCAGAGGAGTAGAGGCCGTCGACCGAACCTGTCCAGCCCCCACAGGGCCCAGAAGGATGAGATCAATTGGCAGATGTTGAGGACGCCCGACATGTCGAGCTGCATCTCGTAGTCCAGGCCCATAGTAGCGAAGAGCGACGGGGAATAGTAAATGAGAGCGTTGACACCGACGAATTCTGGTTCACCTAAACGTTAACATACCTGCCGACGGGGAAAGGAATAAGCTCACTCACGCTGGAAAAACATCAAGCCAATGCCGACGTGTGTTCTCTTCCAGGCACCCTTACGGAAGCAATCCGCATAACCGACAATTTGGAGCTTTATGCGGCTCCAAGTCTTGCCGTCGTGCAGGTGAGGGTGGTTTTCGACGCTGAGTTCCTTGCGGTACGCGGCTTCGGACCGGATGTCGAACCACTCGCGCAGGACGCGGCTGTCTGAGGGTGGTAGGCCACGGAGCTTGCAGAGGATCTCGAGCGCCTCGTCGTCGCGACCTCTGGAAGCAAGCCAGCGAGGGGAGTAAGGGAGGAATGGCAGCCCGATGCCGAGGAGAATGGCGGGGGCTATCTACATACATATATGTAAGTCTCAAGTTCACATGGGTAATTATGCAAAGGGGGATGGGGATTGGGTGTTTATTTACCTGGATGAGGAATGGAAGCCGCCAGGCCCATTCGTTAGGGATGAACCGGGTCCCGTACGTCGTGTAGAAAGCAGCGACCACGGCGGTGACGATGGAGAGGTCCTGGAGCACCAGTAGCGTGCCGCGGATCTCGGGCGGCGCGATCTCCGAGATGTACAGGGGCGCGACCATGGCGAGCATGCCGACGCCGATGCCGCCGACGAAGCGGCCGCCGACGAGCATGCCGTAGCCCATCGCGCCCGTCTGCAGCGCCGACCCGAAGATGAAGATGACGACCGCGACCATGATCGACCACTTGCGCGAGATCTTGTCCGCGAGCCAGCCCTGGTTCAGGGCGCCGAGGAAGGCGCCCAGCTCGATCATGGCCGTGACCAGGCCCTTCTTGAAGCCCGCCCCGGGGGCGTCGGGGCCGACCTCGGGGAACCGCGCGAGGAACTGATCCATCGTTAGCGTCACCGAGACGACGCCCTGGTCGTAGCCGAACATGGCGCCGCCGATGGTGGCGAACGCCGCACAGCACGTGACATACTTGTTGCTGAAGATGCCCTTGAAGCCTGGTAGAGAGGATCAGTTTACTGAGAAGATAATATATATATATATATTTCAACACGGGGCGTGAGAACCTACCTTTCTCGCAGTATGTTTCTCTCTCCTCCCAGACCGGCGGCTCAGAATGGGGGGTTTTGAGGATGCCCTGTTGACACGGGTTATCAGGCGCCGCCTCGACGTGCTTAATATCGGAATTTGCTATCTTGTCGTCCATGCTCGTGGTCGGCTGCTAGCCGTGGCGGGAAGATGTTATGAGGTAGGCGGCTTGAGAAGTGGTAGGGAGAAAATATAATGCCAGCAGTGTGAGAAGGAGCTAGAGACGACGACGGCCTGGGGAACGAACGTATGGGGAAAAGTATGGGGTAAGTATGGAGAGGTCCATATATAAATAGTTTCCCCAGGTATGACGCCGGCCGCCCCTATGCTAATCTTTGCGGTATTATGTTTCTTGCTTGTACGGGATCTCGATCCAGACAGAGTACATGTTAACTTGGCTCGAGACCCCATCATGCAAGCAGGACCGTTTCATTAATGCGGCTATAATCCCGAAAGTGGACTCCACGATGGTAGACATTCAGGTCATCAGCAACCAGGTTGCCGGTTATAATCCCGGTAATGGGCTCCACGCATACCTACTTAAGTGAACATTCTAGCATCCCATAGAAACTAAACTATGTCAACTATACTGAATCGCCCAGTCCCACCCATACCGCTATCAGTTTTGGACAACTATCTCACGGTTTATCTCGTTCATTCCTCGGAGTTTCTATATCTATGTACGTGATCTCGAATAACTTCTAATCCAGAGGTAAAATCTCATACGGGTTATGAGAATAGCCATGACTTACATGATTATCGATATAGAGTTAAGGCATGGGGATATATACTGTTGATGATATACACACTATTACGGAGATTAACAGCGAGTAATTAGAAAGATATTATCGGCGATACGAAACGTATATGGGAGGAGCCAAAAATGCTAACGCCTTTTAGTATAGGCTCAGACAGAAAGCCAAGGGATTTTGTTCTTACGGGTATAGGCCACTTATGACGATCCGACTACAAGTCTTTCACGTGCTCATTCCCCGGATATTGTGTGCCTAGCTTGGATTGAATCGTGAACTTGCAAGAGATCTAATTCGTCAAAGTTATAAACTAGTATTGATGGCATTGTTTCAACTTTGGCAGGAATTCCTGCTGTAAAGGAGGAGAAAGGGTGGTCAGTGCGTAGATCAGAGGTCATTGACAGAAATTACTAGGTACCTAAACCGTAGATAGTTATCATAGACACACCTGCAAGGAAGATATGCAAGGAATATATGGAGCGAATGCTTCTTGCTGAACCCAAGTCGGTGGGACACACGACAAATTAATACCATCACATGTTATTTCAATAGGACTCTATCTCGAGCATGTTACCTTGTACTTATCTATATATGTAGGTCGTATCCAGGGTTAAAAGCATATAGAGAGCTACTAGAACAGTATAGGTATTCCTATAATTTCTTGTCCTCGCCCCACTTATCTCACTACTATCAACCACTTGCGTCCCGTAACATTGGTATTTATGTTGTAGTTACTTCTCGCCAAGCTAAACTATCAACTAATACTAATACGTTTCCCCCTTCTAACCTTGAATTCTAAGTAAGTGTCAGCTACACGAGGGTTGAACTTATTAGCTAGGTTAACGACTAGCTATCTATCACGTGCGGCTCATCCTAACTCGCCAGAATATAGCCTGAGTATAGAAGCATGATCTATATTAAGTGGGTATAAGAACACACGTATAGGTAAATACAGAATATCCTTCTGGGCGGATGATTTCTAGGCTAGTTGAATTTATATAACGTCTCCCTACGGTTTATATCTCTTCAGAATCTCTTCGTTTTTTTAACTGGCCTAGATGTTATGTTGTCCCCTATAATTGGAGGAATAGGCTAATACATACACTAGACCCTGCTGAACGGCCGCTAAGACGCTGTGTCGGGCTCCACTTACAGCGGACGGGTAGAGTTTTTCCTGAGCGCCACGTGAAAAAAAAAAAATCTACCAAGAGCTTGCGTGGGACACGAAGACAAGCTTTGCTAATTAATTATTGTTTCTTCATTTTTCGAAAATCGCCGCCCTCGTCCCGCGACGCTTTTCCCACCAGGGGAAGCACTCAGTCAAATACAATGAGCGTAAGGTCTAAAAACCGGAAGGCCCGCTGGCGGACCCTTTCACCCGACAGTCGCGCCGCCAAGGTCGCCGCTCAGAAGGAGTGGAGGGCAGTATCGGAGGCGAAAGCGACTCGAAGCCGCAAGGCGGCCAAGGCCAAGGCTGCTGCCGTCGAGGCTGGCGCAACCGGGACTGCAACCGAGACTATGCCCAAGGACGCGCGAACCCCTGAAGAGCGGTTAGCGGCGAGGAAGGAGAGGAAGGAGAGGCGCAGGGAAAAGCGGAAGACGGCGCGCCAGGAACGGAAAAGGAAAATGAAGGAAATAGAGCCGAAGGAAATGGAGTCGGTGAAAACGGCCCGACCAAAACGTAAAAGGTCCCGAGCGAAGAAGCCTCAAGAAGCTTCTAAGGATTCGGCTGTCACGTCTACGGAGGAAGCCATGCCGGACGCTCCCGGTGTCGAGGTGAAGGCCCCTAAAGAGGACAAGGTCGAGGCGCCGCAGAAGCAGACCCAGAAGCCGGATGCCGAGGCAGAGGCAGCAACCAGTGGGGACGACAACGGGGGTGCAAAGCTGCTTCGTAGAAACAAGCCTCCATCAGAGGCTCTATGAGGAGAGGCGATAATATTCTTCCGCCTCGTCTCTCGATATAATAGTCTCTGTAACTGTATCATCGGCCGGCCAGCGAACCCCCCTTGCGAAAACCTTCACCGAGACCACCCGAAATGCTGGTCGGTCGTCCTGGTCAGCGCTAGCCCCGTCTTTTCTGGGATCCACCGTCTTGGCTTGCTTGTTTCGCCGAAACTGCCCAAGATGCGTGGTCCCTCAGGACCGAATGCCGGCCAAATATGTCGCGAATCGCCGCGGAGGATACACTACACACAAGCACGTAACACTCTCCCCCAAAAACATGGTATCGACGACGGGGCAAGCGCTTAATTCTCAGTTTACATTCCCGCGACAGGATATCGAGAACCCACCAAACGAGCAGGATGGTAGCATCGTGGGCCGAGGGGGATATTGGAAATCCACTCAGCGAGAGATCAATTTCACTTACCTACATATTGATGAGCATGTCGTTTTCCTAGTTTCGTCATAGCGGAATGCACACATGCACATGCATATTGTGTAAACTAAACTACATACAAGGCAGGGCAAAGTGCACAAGGCTGTGACCCTAACGTAGCTGACAACATGTGTTTCATTCTTGAGCGAGGGTGCCTATCTAGTGTAAATAAAATTGCATGTATGCAAACCTGGTGTGCGTAGTAATCCGTGTCTGCGGTCTGGATGAAGCGAATCATCAAGACCTCGGCAGACAACATAGCTCCAAGGGTGATGTCACGGATCTTCTAGATATTTCTACTGCATAACGAGCCAGGGCTCAACAGGGCCCCATCGTTGTGGGACACTCCATTACACTTACACACCTATACCAGGAGGTAAAATAGGTACTAAACTCCACCAGAGTAAGCAGCTGCAGGACCCACGTCACTTTCTAAATATTTCACAATAGTTTACTTAGGAAGTACCTAGTCACTATTGAATCACTTACATTACCAGACACACTTGTTTGAACTATTGGCTTGTGACGGCAGTTACAAAAGACGGCAGAGCGCTTATATAGAGGATAGCGGGCCATGTTTACGCAACCCCCCAAAATACGCGAACGAAAGAATAATAATGAAAACTGGGAGCTGACGACAGATGTGTACTTGTCATCAAGTACGCGATAGGCAAATAAGTCGTTTTGATGAGTCTTAGTTATACCAGCCCTGTGAAGAGGAGGTTTGTAAAGTTATCAATGACTACCTAAGAAACCAAACTGAAATTTTATGAAGGCCGCTAGGTATACATATGTATATACTTCAGAAGCGGTGTCTCGAAGCCATCGCAAATACTCAAAACTACCTACCTATATTGAAGTAAAAAAAATTATGCCACCGGAACCTCGCAAAATACTGACTAGGCCGAGAAAAAGTACCAAGCATTCAAGTATTACACGTGCAAATGGGTTGAAACCCGGTGTAGCTGATTAAGGGTGGAATCGTTTCACTGGACGACATAAAAATGTTTACAACGACAAAATACACAAGTTGATTCAAAGTTCCCATAGGCAGTTATAACTATAAGTATAACAGCTATTACAAAACTATTACATATTAATAAGCTTCAAATTAGAAATAAACCTCATGCCAGCTCAAGGCAGAAATATATATAATAGATTTATAATGGAGCGGATTACTACCTTATATGAATTCAAAGTCTACCTAATCAGAGGGGTATTTGTATTATATGCACAAGTTAGACTAATGACGAGAGATGTCCCTTTACCGCTGTTTCCCATTCCTTCAAGTACGACACGCAGGTTTAAATATGCTTCACCAACTACAGAGTGGTATTACGACCATGAATAATACATATTTCCTGTCTTGTGATCTTAAAAATTCACCGTGGGTAGCCAGCCGATCCATAAATGCTTTGAAAAAAAAAAAGGGTTTTAAGAATATGCGTGTCTGTCTGTTTATCGATCGAGAGCTTGGCTCTGGCACTATATAGAGAAAACCATCAAGATTAGTAAAAGATGATGTAAAATTAAAATAAATAATCACATATTAGCAGACAGAGAGGGAGAAAAGAAAAAGAAAAGGAATAAAACTAAAAATAAAAATAAAACCTGATATCCGAAAACTCAAACTCACCATATTCCAATACACCCCCTTTCTCCTCAGCAGCTCGGCGTGCGACCCCTTCTCGAGCACCTTCCCCTCGCCGAGCACGAAGATGACGTCGGCGTTCTGCACCGTCGCGAGCCGGTGCGCGACGACGACCATGGTGCGGCCCGAGGCGGCGCGCTCGAACGCGCTCTGCACGAGCCCCTCGCTCTCCGAGTCGAGGCTGCTCGTGGCCTCGTCGAGCAGCAGCAGGCGGGGGTCGCGCGCGAGCGCGCGCGCGATGGCGACGCGCTGCTTCTGCCCGCCCGACAGCGAGACCCCCCTGCTGCCGACGGCCGTGTCGTAGCCCTCGGGCAGCGACGCGATGAAGTCGTGTATGCTCGCGTCGCGGCACGCCGCCTCGAGCCGCGCCTCCGAGACGTCGTCGTCGGCGGTAGCGCCGAGCAGGACTTACAGAAAAAAAAAAAAGGAGTCAGTAATTGTTTGCTATATTTAGATGGACTGTTTTTAAACCCCGTGAGACATGTCTCGAGAGCAAAAAGATCATGCGACAAGCCAAAATAGGCATGTTGTTTTACTCGTGAGACAGGGTACATATATATAAGGGGCAATAAAGAACTCGGAAATTAGCTTACTGTTCTCGCGCAGCGTGCCCTGGAACAGCGTCGGCTCCTGCGCCACGAGCGAGAGGTGCCGCCGATACGCGTGCGCGTCGATGGTGGCGATGTCGGTGCCGTTGGCGAGGATGCGCCCCCGCTGCGGGTCGTAGAAGCGCTCGAGCAGCGAGACGATGCTTGTCTTGCCGCAGCCCGAGGCGCCGACGAGCGCGGCGAACTGGCCCTTCTCGATCGTGATGTTGAGGCCCCGGAAGATGGCCACGTTGCGTGTCGGGTATTTGAAGTGCACGTCCTCGAGCTCGATCTTGATGCCGCCCTCGGTGTCGGGGATCTGCGCCGTCTTCTCCGAGCCCTGGTCCCGGTTACGGGATTCACGCATGCTGAGGATGCGGTTAGCCGCAGCCGAGGCCTGGGCAGCGTTGGGGCCGAAGCTGAACCCCTGACCGGCAGATTCCGCTCCCTGGATGACGGCTAGGTAGCAGACAAAGAAGTTTATGATGCCGTACTCCCTACTCGCTAGGAGAGTTCCCCCGTACCAGAAAATGAGCGCCTGGCAAGCTAAACTGACACTGTCCGAGAAGGCGAATATCAAGGTTGACCACCTCGCTTTCTTGTAAGCCTTGACGACGTGACCACCGAGCAAGCCCTCGTAGCGGGTACAGATTGTATCCTCGAGAGTGAGCGACGTAACGGTGCGGAACGCGCCGATCGATTCGGCGGCAAATTTCGATGATTCGGCAAACACAGCTCCGTAGAGCTTTTCGAATTCGATCTCGTACTTGAAGCGGTAGTATCCCGCCAGGAGACCTAATGGTGCTGTGACGGTTAAAGCCACAATGGCGAGCTTCCAGCCAAAGGCAAACGCTATAGCCAAGGAACCGATGAGTGTGAAAATCCTGAATCATCGCCCCCAAGTTAGTAGAACTCCCGGTATATCTGAGACGATTTCAGGGGGGCTGACGTACGAAATGTAAACCATGGCCATATTTGTGCCTAGCAATTCTTCCAATTGTTTGGGATCACTTCCGACCCGGGCGGTTAGGGTACCTGTTGAGTTTTCTTGTTCGTCAAAGTATGATGTCTTCTGGTATAGTATATCTTCGAAGTACCGCTGTCGATAATGTGCCGAAATGTGCTGTAGATTGTTTCGTTAGCCACCAGCATGCCATGTATATATGTCGTAGGGTGATAATAACACCTACATGGGCTACGTGAGTTGCCGCTAGAGTAATGACAAAGTAGGATATACCGATGCCTATGGCAAGAACAGTCCACATCAGAGACCAAAAGTTGGCCTCTCTTGTAAACGTTTCCGGGTTGTCCGCGAAGCTAAAGACCGCGATTGTCCTCGCGAAGAGGTAGGCTTGAACAGGAGCGCCAGCTGGACGGGTTATTTCATCAGCAACTATACTCGAAGGCTTTTGAAGAGCTTTAGACTTGAGACTTACCAGCGCAAAACATGGCAGTAAAGATAATTATGACATAGAAAGGAAGCCTAGACTTCTGCTCATACAATAGCCGGCCGAAACTACCGAACAAACCTCGCGTCTTCCAGCCGATTTCACTGGATGGTACATTCGCGGTGTCAGACAGCGCGGCACTCTTCTCACGACTCAGGACCGCGGCGAGGTCCTCTTCTTCCGGCCCGTCGGAGTCGCTTCCTTCGGTTGGTTCGCCAAGCGAGAGCTGTTGCGCATGCACAAGACCGTAATAGACGCCATTCTCGTTCTGGAGCAACGACCCATGACTTCCTTGCTCGACAACCTTCCCCTTTTTCAGGACGACAATGCTGTCGGCCTTCTTGATCGTCGACAGACGGTGGGCAATGGTGATCGTGGTTCGGTTTTGCGACACCTTGTCGAGGGCCGCCTGGACTATCCGCTCGCCACGGACGTCTATCGCGGATGTGGCCTCGTCGAGGATAAGTATCTTTGGCCGCTTGATGACGGCTCGCGCAATACAGATCCGTTGCCGCTGGCCACCCGACAGCTTTGTGCCGCTGTCGCCAACAAGCGTATCGTATCCATCGGGGAGCCGGTCGATGAACTCGTCTGCGAATGATTCCTTGCACGCTTCTCTCACGAGCTCCTTCTTTCGCTCATCAGGTTCACGCTCCCACTCAGATCCTATAAGGCCGTATGCGACATTGTTGTAGATAGTGTCGTTAAACAGAAACGGCTCCTGTTGAACAAGCCCAATCTGAGACCTCCACCACTTCAAGTCGATCTCGTCTAGGTCGTGATCACAGGTAAAGACAGATCCTTTCAAATCCACAATAGGTCCCACTTCTTCTGGGGAGCTGACCATAATACTATCCTCGTTGTCCAAATTTGCTTCCCCGTCCCGAAGATTACCACTCTTGACGTCTTTCTTCTTTTTCTCTTCCTTTCCCTCCTTCTTCTTGTCCTTATCAATGGCCTTTGCAATGACGTGTTGATCATGAAGGGTATACCATCGTTCGATCAGGCCGACTATAGTGCTCTTCCCAGAGCCGGAGGGTCCGACAATCGCGGTAAGTTTTCCAGCCTGGATTCGGAGGTTGAGTTGATCCAATACTTTAACATGTGCCCGACTCGGATAAGCAAAATCGACGTCCTTAAAGACAATGTCCTCAGTCGCTGACACATCGGGCTCTTTGAGCCCTCCAGTCTTCGGGCGAGGAGCATCGATCACGGTTAAGAATTCACAGGCAGCAACAGCGGCCTTACCCAGGGCAAGGATAGGATTAGAGATGCGCTCGAGGGAAAATACCATCAACAAGACCGACATAATCGTCACCACGACGACGCCGATATTGTCGATTCGACCCTCGGTGAAGGATTTAGACCCAAACCAGAAGGCCATGGCGAATGCTGAATAGAGGGCGAAGAATACCAGGCCGAACTGGGCAGCCACCAAGGGCGAAGTCTTCTGACCATGTCTTTTAGCCGCCTCGGCCCACACAGCAAAGCGTTTTGCAACTTGCGACTCGGCACCACATGCTACAATCATCCGAATCGACGAGAAGGCTTCGCTGGCCACAGATGAAGACTTTGTCTCTGCGTTGGTCACCTTAGCTGTTCCTTTAACGATGAACGGAAGGAGAATCGAGATCGTCAGGAGAATGAAGAGAAGCGCAGAGCAGGTAACCAAGGCGAGCGACCAGCTATATACAAAGGCGATGACCGTGGCGGCAATGATAGTAGCTGTGAACTCGATTAGCGTGCCAAGTTTCTCCGAGACACCCAGTTGCAAGGTGTTGGCTGTAGTAGTCTATTACGCGTTAATATTATCTTCTTGATGTGGGCAGTTGCTTTGCCTAGGCCAATATTTCACCAGAAATTCGAACCAGAGAGCATGAGGATAGGGTGTACACTAGAAAAAGGATAGCACCACATACTACACAGAGTACGTTAGCACAGTGGAAATGTAATGTCGGGGCTCATCTATACCGACCTATAGTTCCAGCAGCCGCGCCAGGCGGCATGGAATCGAGTACATGGATCGTCTGACCAAATAGGCAGCGCAGATAATCAAGCCTGATGGCCGCCGACATACGAATACCAATCATCCGGTAGGCAAACTATACGTCGTAAGCATACTTTTCGGGGTGCCAGCGTGTTGAGCTGGACAACACATTACCTTGTTAATGTAGGTGAGGATGAATCTACCCAGGAAGAGGATGAATATATATAGCCTTTGGAATGAAAACAATCAATGGACGACTCAAGATTAGACAGCGACGATACCGACTCACGCGTTTCTGTCGAGAGAGGCTCTGAACTGGGCTTCAGTTTGCGTGGGAGGCTCATTGAAGTAGCCGCCGAAGTCGCCGATCAACGCGCCTATCGAACAACAAATCAGCACGCGCAATAAAAATGTCAAAATCATGAGAAAGATGTTGTTCTCTTACCGAACACGACATTCATCAACGGGAGGGTCTAATAGGCCAGGAAAGCCATCATCGTCATTATCATCAGCACCCGTTCGTTGAGTTCCACGTTGGGAGTGGGATTTCGACTGGTTAGGCGAAACGTACAATACCAGATCCCATAGCTGCCAGGGCGGCGGCGATCATCAGCAGGAAATCCCAGAATTTTGCATATTTGAAGATCCTCTAGTTGCCCGAGTTAGTCGCACAGACAACATCTTGTGAGGGTGGAGAGGGATGCTGACGATATAATCCCCCATGCCAGCTTCCCTCTCGGGTCGCAGCTTTGCATCCGGGATAGCCTTCTCTGGCTCGATCACGGCGTCGCCCGTCATCGTGCTAATCGGTGGTTTTTCGCCCCCGGGCTCGGAGGCCGGGGGAGTGGACTTCGGCTCTAGCGACTCAGGCTCCATGCTGACTTTCACTTCGCCAGCAACGGCGGAGACAACCTTATGTAGCTTAGAATAAAACCCGTATGGTCCAAGAAAGTTTTGAGAAGACAGGAAGCCAGGGCGGCCCAGAGAGAATTATAGTCGCGAATTATTTATCTACACTTTGAGCTGTGATGTTGGTCATATTGGTCATAACAGCCGTATTGGTCGTATTGATCATATATGAATGGAAGAAGAAATCAGATCAGGGGCCCGGGAGTACCCGCCGCAGGCCTAGACCAGATAGCACACGCGTCGAACGTGTATTTTGTTAGTGCAGGACGCGACGTTCCAGGCCTTGTTGGGTTCGGGTATGTCATTAGGTAGTCGTCAAGAGAAACTTGGCGTTTTCAAACGGCTGCGTTGTCAGCGCCTATGTAATAGTACAAGTTATTACTCCATTTGGTACCTAGTTAGCTAAATGTCATGTTAGTATGGAGCATGCTACCACTTTGTAGATTTGTCTGAGGCACCTGCATAATCTCGGGGCCTAACGGGAGTCCGAGTCACAAGGAGGATGACATGTTTAACTAGAGAATACGGGGAATACGGGGAATACGATGCGTTTACACATCGACTTGACATAATTGGTTGCCCTAACCACCTTCAATTCCCCACTATACTCTGACATGTCTGATTGGCTGGAATGGCTCCAGGCCCACCACGGGCACGCACGGATCTGAGTAATCCGCGATACCCGTTGCCCATCTCGTCAATAATTAACCTTACTTCAACTTTACCTGTAAACTAGATAGTTCACATACCTACCTAGAGAGGTACTAGGTAGGTATTAGTTAACCAATCGAATCATTCTATGCACTCCCACTCCCTTTCCTCTTTATTTCTCCGCTTTAGCCTCTATTCATTTTGCTTACGTTAGACCGGTACTCGTACGGCGGCTTATTACAAGAGTCAAAAAGGCCACACCGATTATTCTGAGTCACTACTAAGTCCTCCTTACATCAACTAACATGTAGTACCTATTTCATACCTGCTTCTCCTCTCTAGAGCCGATGAACGATGAGGAGTGAGGGAGAATATAGCAGACTCAATAGAGGTAGATAGACACATGCGTGTTTTAATACGTTTGCACTACACACCTAGGTAGTGCTGTAGAGGTGAACGAGTCACTTGCAGTGGTTAGATAAGATATAGGATGCTGGTACTGGATTAGGGTATGGTATAGTATAAAAAGAGAATATAAAAAGAAAAGAAAAGCCATGGTCCTATTCCGATGTACATCATGAGAAACCTAGAGGCTTACATCAATACCACATTTTGGTACCTAAAGTTCGGGCCCCAATAAGCCACCAAAAAACAGTCCTATCTCCATTCCTCACCAAAGACGGTTAGAAGCAGACTTCTTGACAGCTCAATATTAATCTGAGCAACCCAATTTTCATTGCTTTCCTATCGTTCCGGACAGAGCGCTTAAGCACCTCCAGTGTCATATCTTTCGTCGCTAACGACGAAAACATGTCCACTAATGCCATTCTCGACTAAGTCGCATCGTCATTCTTGCGGTGGGCTTTGAGGTATGGGAACTACTATTTTCATATAGTTTTCTTTTGGAGTTCTTCCCCCCCTGTGATGTTTATCTAACTGTATCAATAGTAATCAGTAGCTGCTCTGCGATTATGCGTAGTGGTATACAAGAAGTTTGCCTAACATCCACCGGCAAAGCCACACGCTGATACTTACTTACAATTTGTTAGGAGGTGCTGCCGATGTCATCGGCCACTGATAACCTGTGGCATCACTGAACTTATAGCCATATGACGCTGTGAAATCGTCCAGCACTGCCGGTCCCCGGGAGCCTAATTCTTAAGTCAGCGACTAATATTCATGATTTAATAAAATCAAGTCGATGCTAACCGTAGGGGTACTCCATTGGAACGATCTCCTTGTTGTCATCAAGGTAATGTAGCAGGGGAGTGAATATTCTCCAGCTAGCATCGAGTTCATCATCTCGCACAAAGTTAGAGTGATCCCCCTTCAACGCATCCAAGATGAGCGATTCGTAGGCCTCGGGTATCTTCAGGTCTGAGAATCGTCGCCTATAGGTCAAGTCTAATTCCGTCACGACAGTTTGCATACTGAGACCAGGGAGCTTCGAGTTCGTCTTAATGTAAACGCTTTCGTTGGGTTGAATCCGCAGCACGAGTTCGTTCCGGGGAATGTCCTTGAAGATACCGCTAGTAACGTCCTTAAACTGGATCCGGATCTCTGTCTTCTGCTCGTTCAGGGCCTTTCCGGCCTTCATGATAAAAGGTACACCGTCCCACCTCTCGTTCTTAACATACGCCACGAGGGCACAGAATGTAGGGCAGCGCGAGTCCTTCGGAACTGTGTCGTCCTCCTTGTAGGATGGTTTGCTTCCATCCAGCGACTTACCGTACTGTCCAATGATGACATTCTTGGGCTCGATTGCTGGGATACCTCGGAGTACCCGGACCTTCTCGTCGCGGATATCTTCCGCAGAGAACGAGATGGGCCGCTCCATAGCGAGCAGTGTCAAGACCTGGAGTAGATGATTTTGCATCACATCTCGAATTATTCCAAACTCGTCGAAGTACCCGCCTCGTCCCTCAGTGCCAAACGGCTCCTTAAAGGTGATCTGAACGTTGTCGATATGATGTCGGTTCCAAGTGGCCCCGAAAAACTCATTACCAAACCGGAGGATGAGGATGTTCTTCACCATCTCCTTTCCTAAGTAGTGATCAATGCGGAAGAGCTCTTCCTCCTTCCAGTCAGGCTCCAACGACTTCTGGAGCTCGCGCGAGCTCGCCAAGTCTTTTCCAAACGGCTTCTCGACCTATATACGATGGATACCCGGTTAGACTCCTTTTTCTCTGCCTCCCTCAAGACAAGTAGACTTACGATGACACGAGGGATGCCGTTTTTGGGATAACAACACTTCTTGAGATGCTGCGAGACAGTCGTAAACACACTAGGAGGGAGAGCCATGTAGAATAGTCGGTGAGTTTCGTGCTGGCCGTCCTCGAGTGTTTCTAGATGTGCATTGAGCTGGAGGAAAGATTCATCCTTGTCGTATTGTCCCGAGACGTAGGTGCAGTGATCGCAGAACTCAGCCAGCTGCTTCTCCAAATCCTTAGTAGGTGTCTTGATGTACGATCTGACCCGCTTGAGGTATTCCTCGTGGTCCATCTTCGTCCGCGCATATCCGACAATCTTGACATTCTTGGGCAGAAATTGGTTTCGGTACTCGGATAAAGTCAGCTTCGTTCTGGTGTGGTAGCTTTGTTCGCCCGAAGCGCGGTACTCACAAGTCCAAAGAGGGCAGGGAACTAGAAAAGTTGTCAGACAAGATCATTTAGAGGCATTTAAGGCAAGTTCATTTGTTTGACTTACAGTCTTCTTCTTGGCGAGATCGCCGGAAGCGCCGAGGACCACGATGACCGTGTTGTCCTTGAGCTCCAGTGTGCTGTCGGAAAACACAAATCAGTAAAGTAGCCTTGCCAAGTCATGGTGCAAACCGCCCAGCATAGGTATCGGCGTCTCTCGTAAAGCAGTCAAGTTATGTATAGCTTCCCACCAGATCGGTGTTTGGAGCTGGAGGAGGGACCATGATGAAATCAGCGGAGCGGGGGCGGGGTATCTTCACTTACGCTGCTGCGGAATCCATCGTGTCGAGCGGGAGAAGTATGCAGGCACAGGTGAGAGGCAGGCGAGGACGTAAAAATGGTAAAATAGCTCGGAAGCTGTTGTGCAGAGAGTGGGCAAGCCGAGCGATGCTGGAGAGACAAAGTTGACAGATGGTGGAAGAAAGTTTTAAGGAAGACGAGCGGACGGGCCGGACGAGATATTGTCGAGGAAGTTGCCGTTGGTGGCGCTTAGTCCAGTTAGGGGGGAAAGCTAGGGGACTACCTACGAAATACCTGCCCAGGCGGTCGGCCTTAGGGATTTCGGGAAGGATGGCGGCAGCATTGTGATGCAGTATTAGTGGCCTGGTGGGGTACACTCAAGAGCTTACTCAGGTCCCCGCCTTCCTCCCCTTACACAGCACCCAGCAGAGTGGATTCAAGTCTTCCTCGCGGCTACAGGCCCGGAGTGAATTATACCTATCGAACGGAACATTGGAACAAATACACCCGATATCACCAGCCGATTAAACATGTTCAGGCTTGGTTCTCATTAAGAATAAGAAAGGACAATAATGTTTTGCTAGCACAAAGTCAGCTTTGACGAGTAGGTAGGTATGTAGGTACTTTACACATGCGCATCCCAAATAACATACATGTAACACCCACGTAGCCTATGGAGAATGATTTGATGAGGCATTAAGGTAGACAAGGCGTAGGTACTATCTCCGTCTCCCGACATCGCCGGCTGTGGAGGCTTAAGGTAGGTATATGGACATGTACCTACCTAGTGATTGCTTTTTTTTAAGGAGAGATACTGCATGTGTTGCACAAGGGTACGTATTGATTATTATAAATCAACTTATACAGAGAATCAAATGCTTACCCCTTATTTACCTACCTACCTAGGTAACTATAAATGCCAAGTAGGGCAGCATCGATGTTAAAAGGATCTAACACCCCTCCTTCAAGACAACTGCCATGTAAGAATACTTACTGCTCAGGCATTTTGGCGATTGATGGTATTAAATATATTAGCCGAGCCAATACCATAATTATTTGGAATGTATGATGCTTATTGCCGTCCTTCAAGACATCATCTTAGTAGCCTCAACAACGGTGGCGTTTATTCATAGTTTAACCTCGTCCCAGCTAGGCCAAGCGAGTAGGTTCCTGACGACCATGAAAGTTGACACTTTCGACCAGATTTTCAACCGAAGAGTTTACACCGCGTCAAAATTTGCCGTCTAGCACGTGGCAATCCAAATCCATCAGCAGCTGGATAGATGGCAGGATGACGGCACTGTTCATGTTACTTGGTATCAGTGATCCAAAGAGCGAAGGACGAGGTTCTAGCAGGCCTGGATGAAGGCCCTGCGCCCACGAAGCTTTGCGCCGTTCCATAATTGGCTGTGTGCTTGCCTGTCGTGGGGTTGTGGCATCTTCCAAAATTGGCCCATTGGACGGTCAGGCCGGCGCTATGCCAGCCATTCCAGATCTTCTCTCGCCAAGCTCGCCTTCGGAGATCGACCAGACACATCGTGCCCCGAAAATAAGTGGATCTATGTCTCTCGGAGCTCCCTGCTTCTTTAGCTTCTTACAAAGCTGGCAGAGAGTTGTATTCCGTAAACTCCGAAGCGCAGTACATCCCGGCATGACCGGTTTCGGGCTTTGCTATCATTGCAAGAGACTTAAAAAGGAATGAACCTGCTATTGCGACGCCGCGACCCAAAGAGCCCGCGTGCCGCGGAAGGGGTCTTCAGACCAGGAGAAACCGAGAAGGAATACCGACTGAGATGTTGACGTCATCTGAATTTCGTGCATGTTTTGTGCCTATCTCGGCAGATGAAGCATCCCGTCGGCTTAGCATCCCGGCGCCTCGTTGGCTGAAAACTCGGTTGTAGTACGTGACGGATACAGAATGACATTATCTTGTATCATGAGCAGAACTCGAAAACGTTAACCTGGCGTAAGTATTATAGTCCTGATGCAACAAATACGTGAATCTTGCACCTCAAGTGTTTACGCGACGTCGCAGTGCTCGAGAAGGAGAGCATGTGTCGGATGTCGTATGTCACCGTTTGGCAGCACTAATCATGGCGGCGGTTATTCCTGGACTTTGCTGGATGTCGGACTTTGATGACTTCCTAGGAAGTCAGAAAGACGGGACGGGACAATTCACCGAGGACAAGCCCGTGGTGGGGTAGGTGGGGTGAAACAGCCACATAGCTACTAGCCACAAAAGCCACAGCCTGCCCAACTAAAATTAATTTTTCGTGTGGTCCTGTGACAGGGCTCGCCTAATTCCCGCACCAATCCATACGCATATACACATGGCCTATAGGAATATCCTCCAGGTAGTGAATGCTTTAGTGGAATAATCCAGCCTAAAACGATACGCCTTTCCAAGATTATCACATGTGCGGTGTATCCACTCACCCATCCATCTGCATCATCAAGTTGACACTCGGACATCACGACGACGACCACAACCCGGCCCAGCGCGCACAGAATATCTGCGATAGAAGGATAGTCTTGGAACCAAATTTCGAATTCCTGAGAGGAGCAGAGGAAAATCAGCCAAGATGCCTTCCGAATCAGGCCACAGATGTGAGTTATCCCCCCCATCCACATTCATTCGGCTGTCTGGTGGCTGCGATATTGAACTACTCCCGTCTGCAACTCGGTGTCTCTTCATGTTATAGCTGTAGACGTGTATCTGTAAATTTTTACAATTTTGCTGACCTCCTCTAGTATACGTCAAGTGAGTATCCTCGAAGCCCCGAAGCCCCGAAGCCCTCCCGAAGACTCCCTTTGCGAAGCGCAAGTGAACCAACATGTGCCCTCGCCAACTTATATTTCCTACCCGTGCTTGCATGCTCGCAATTACACACAGAGACCGAGGGTGTTGAAAGGAGAAAGGAATATGGAAACTGACTAGATACGCACCTTAGGGGTCGTCACCTGAACTACCAGCGCTCGCGACACACAACCCACACGAAGACGAGCTTGGTCAAGATTGAAGGCGTTGATGACATCAACGCTGCCAATTTCTACCTTGGCAAGAAGGTCGCCTACATCTACAAGGGCCAGAAGGAGATTCGCGGAACCAAGATTCGAGTGATCTGGGGCAAAGTCACCAGGTATGTAATCCTCAACTATCTGTCGCATACGCCATTAGTGTATCATACCACCCATTAGCAGAAGATATATACTGACTGATGTGCTCAGGCCGCACGGTATGTAGTTCCCGTCGATTTGTCGCACGAAGAAACTGCGAATTATTTCACCCACTGGCAAAGGAATGTGCTGACGCCTTCATCTCCTTAGGAAACTCTGGCGTCGTCCGAGCCAAATTCTCCAGCCCCCTTCCCTCCAAGTCTTTCGGCGCTTCTGTTCGCATCATGCTCTACCCCTCGTCGATATAAGATAGGGGTAGGCCGGAGTTGGTGGTGTGGACGGTTCTCATGATTGGTTGCATCTGGGTCAGGCAGGGTTTACGGCTTCAGCCTTGCGTCTAACATTAAGAAATCAAGAAAGAAAAAATACCAAAATTTAATAACTGCAATGAGGTCTATTGTAAACGGTAACGCCAATGCCGGACCTCGACAAATGTGATAAGTGTCCCAAAATCTGGCATCTTCCGCACATATTTATGCAAATCGAGCACCGGCGGATGTTTCATGAAACACGCAATAATCTTGGGGCCTACGCCTGGTAAGGTCCTGGCGTTCATGCCGATTATTCATATGTGAAATAAGTGCTAGTAAATAGCAGGCTGTCTATAAACATCGCTAACATCACTCTAATACTATCAGTCTCAAGATTCACGAGTATCCCTGAATTTACATAACCACAAGGCTGACCACTCTTTCCTGAGGATTAACGTTTGTGTGTCTGTCTCCCGAGTTTGTTTTCAAGAATCCATACTACCTTGCAGTTATGGTAGGTCTTTAGTTCACCAAGGAGATTCAAGCTCATCGGACCGAATCATTGCGATATATACTAAGGGGATTATTTACTTACCTTAGAAGGAAAATTTCTCAAGCTCAATGGCATGTCAGGTACCGGGGGTTTGGAATTAGTCGAGTTGTTAAGAGTATACAGCTTTATCCACATTGCTACGCTAGAATATGAGCACCATATGTCCAATACCTAGGTACTAGCATCCTATAAGCGAGGCTCGTATTTCGAAGAGGTCGTTCTCGATGATATCCTCCATCTACAACTACCTATGGCGGATATTCCCATCGAAGAGGCCATAGGAGCTTGACAGCTACTCGCGCGAAGATATCTCGGATGCCACCTGGCCTGCTACGAAAACAAGGTTAGGGGCAAAGCGTTGCCCATCATCCTTCATGGTAGAGCGTGTGGCAAATGTCTTTCCTATCAGCCAGCATCTCATACAAAAACCCTCAAGCTCATCAGAAGGGAGAGGGGAGTGACGGTCATTGAAAAGACCCCCTAGGGCTCAGAGGAGGAAACCGGTCATGGCGAGCGGGAGGGTAAAATAGAATTCGCACGAGCAGGTTACAAACAAGTGAGTGAGGTGCCGTCGCACGTAGGACTGACACAATGACGGTAGGGGTTTTTTATTATTATCGAAATTAGGTCCGACAAACCATGAATCCGGATCTCGGGTCAGGGGGTACCTAGGTGTGTAACACACACACGAAGCTGGGGCGAAACCCTCTCCCCATCAAACGCGCCTCTCGGGGACTACAGAACCGGCTACTGGTAGGCGGGTGGTACCTAGCACATTAAGGTCCCTCGGGAAACCTTTCTGGGGAATGCCTCACCGCAGCGGTGGTCGTATAACTTCTAGAAACCCTCCCTTTTTCTTTTCTTCGTTTATAACGTAGGTAGGTAATTTAGGTTCCGAGACAAGATGCTATCGTCCGTCGGGTCGTTTGAGGCTTTCCAGATCGCTAGGTATACTGCATACACCTGCGGGAGACGGGATAGACCGTTCGTTTGCCAGGTACATACATACATACATACATACATACATACATACATACATATATACGTGTTATGTATTGTCCGACGGGAAACTCGAAATCGTAATCGTTATCTCCCTCCCTGTCTCGCGGGTAAGTCTGTACACAACACATACACATACACATATACAGAGTATGTAAGTATTTGGTGAGCAAAGATTGGGCTCGGCTTGACTGGACTCAACTCGACGCGCACGTGTCCGGCGTAGCGAATGGTGGGTGGTCCGGCACAGCAAAGGAGAAGGGAAAGGAAAAGCCTAAACTTGCCTAACCTGACCAAACCGGAGGTTGGTTGGTTATGTATGTACCACGTTTGATGGAAGAGAGCTCCGGGGTTTGGTTATTGTCAAGAAACGAAAACCGTCAACGCGCTGTCAATCAATATATGTCTTGTGCGTCGGTATTTGCATCTAGGAGGTAGGGGATTAAATCTGCCTAGGTACCTAAACTACTAGTAAGCCACAGACAGGTTATATACTGTATAATACGATTTATTCGGGAAGACTACGTCTTGCTATATACTATACATCTTGATAATTCTATACCATGATCAATATGATTTTTTTGTCACTAAGAGATCTATAGTTCTGGACATCCAGACCCTTGAGATTAGTTATATAGAAAATGAGTAGCAAATCATACACCTGCGTAAGAGGTGGTGTACAATGCCCACCCGCATACGTATCTCCGTCTCTCCCTTGTCTTTTATCGGTGATAAGAAAATAAACATCTTATTCCTTATCTATAAGCACTTTGCCCCTCTCCTCTTCTCTCTCACCGCAAAGTTGCTTATACCACCATCGGTCCGAGTGGCTCAAGAAAACCTTTTCATTTAAAAGGGCGGTAGATGTTAAAAAGAAACCAAAGAGAAAGACAAAGGTTGCCGCGCGTCCTTTGCAGGTAACTAGTATGCGAGTCTGCACATAACCTAGTCCCGAAAAGAAAAAAAGAGGTAGCCTGTTGATAGATGTATGTAAGGTAGGTATGTATCGAGTGTTGTTTATCTGTGGATTCAATAAGCCCCAGGCGGAGAGGCGAGATAGACTCGCCTTAGCTTCAAGTTTAGAGGTCTTGATATAGAAAGATAATCAGCTTGCGGGATGATAAGCCGCATATAAATGTTCATTATTACCGTGATAGGCACATGTGGTATAAGTAGTGTAGACATCCAATGGAAGTGCCTACTGCAAGGTAAGCGGATTGATTTACTTATTTCTTTTTGTCGCCTATTTCGTCTCTTACACGCTGTTAAGGAGATAACTTACCTTTTGCCGTGCTCAATAAATTAAATGCGTGACCAGATTGATTCACTACCTTGGTTTTCTCGTACACAGTAAAGAATACGAGGTCATCACATATGCACGCACCTGAAAACGTACATTTAGACGCCTACCGACCGAGCCATCCGTTCTTGCAAGATAGAAAAAGGAACCTGAGATGGTAATTGGTGGTAGTAGGTAGGGTGCCAAAACCCCCTGCCTTGCGTTGTATTTGGCTGCAGGACAGGTTTAGCAGCTTAGTTCGATCTATCTGCATATCAAGGTATCCAAGGCGACGTGGTTGTATCGGGGGGCGGACAAGACGCCGGGCAGACATTGATTGGATATTTGAGAGTCGAGAACACTTGATCACTATCTATCGTAGAGTTAGATCAATAGGCCGTGTCTTCACAGGCAATGTTCAGACGAATCTGAATTTCGCTGTGTTTGTTTCGAAACTCATCATGCAACTTGATGTCAGGACATATTCCATATATTAACCTAACCTACCGGGATAGATGCTAGCGGGAACGGGCGTGCCATCTGCCTGCCTGGCACTGCTGGTCTTCGTTGGTGCTATTTCTGTTGCGGGCAGAAGTCTAGAAGCGCATCTCAAATGCACGCAGAGAAGTGCACGCTCTCGCCTGGCACCCAACTCCCGATATTGGTGGCGATCGCTGCGGGAGGGTGGAGAGGATCAGGGCTCGGTTCGGATTTGGGGGCAAACGATGACGGTTCTCTGATGTTACTCATTCGTAATCGCTTTTTCAGCCCCCGGCATACCCTCTCTATCTCTTTGATCGAGAAACGACCAGCTACAGTTTTGTTGAAGGAGTCGAAGGAATCGAATGGTTCTTGTGGAGGTTCTTGTGGAGGTTCATGGGCACCTCCGCACCCCGTGGGTCTACCTTGCATTCATGTAAGGTAAGGTGGGAGGGACGGATATATGTATTTGTACGGTTTAGTTGGAGCCGTGGTTCGGACCCGAAAGTCAGGTAACTAAGGTATCTGTCGGTTAGTAGTTGAATGGAAAAGAGTCTTACACATGTACGTCGACAAGCGATTTCGACTCATCACAACAGGTCTTGGGTACCGGAAGTGTGATATATATATTTATAAACCGTATATATTTACCAATTCCTCGCGTGCGACATTGGTGGCGTGAAGAGCACTGGCTCAATGTATATGCCAGGTACACAGTTAATGTAGCTGGCCATTTCTACACCAGAATGTTCTATTCCGGGGGATGAACCACACGATTCGATAAGAATCGTGGGAGTGATTAGGAGAATCATTCATCCATCGTGGCGTGGTAGGTAAAATGTTACTGCCTATCAAACACGTGGAAGCGTAGGTGATTATGGATGGATTCCAAGGTTGTCTGCTTGTCAAGACTTCATGGTAAATTCGTATTTGTCCATGCTGCCATGGTGGCGGTGCAGATCGAGAACGCGCTAAGTTTGTCTCCACCTACGCTTTTGGGTAATGATAACAAGATCGGTCGATCCTGGTGGGATCATGGCGGGATCACGGCATGGGTACCTTAGGATACCTAGCCAACCACTACCTTGCTAGTGGTCAGACGCTGAACTCTGGGTACATACTTGTAGCGAGGGAAAGGCGTTACAGAGCACATACGAGTATAGGTAGGTCCTATCAAAAGAAGGTACTGGAAACAACCCGAAAAGATGCCAGCAGCGCCAATGCGATTGCATTAGGTAAATAGGGATCTTATGATCGCACTCGAGAAGAATAGACAATTGCTCACCTTGGTAGCAATATATATCCCGGACTTGAATTATAGTCCGTAGGGACAAGTGCAAGCATCCGGAACGATTTGACATGCACGCAACCAAAGGCGCATGCAGTGGGTAGGCAGGTACCCACTAAAATCGCGCTGTCAAAGGTGATGCAATAGACTGACGCGGCATTCGAGCTAGCTTAATAGGTACCTGAGAATTTCAAAAGTATGGTGGTTGAGAACTTGAGAAAGAGGAGAGGGACTGCTCCGTGTCTATAGAGAGGTAAGCTGACGAGGGAATCAATATGACCAGGCATTTGGGGGGAGAGGCATGAGAGAAGAAATTACCTAGGTAGGTATTTAAATAAAACTGAAACTGAACGTTTGGTGGGAAAACTTTGGTTGGTGATTTTCTCGACTTATTATAAAATTCTTACAAGCCTACAAGCCACCATCACCTCGCTTCTAACTCCCCCCAACCATTCAAAACCTTAATCTTTGTACTTGTACATACACGTATGTACCTATGTGTCGTGTATATGTGCAATATAGCTACGCTCGCCCACTAAGGTACGATGCGACGTGTAATCGGGCGTTCATAGGACGGACTGACAATCTGAGGATTCATACATAGGTCACCAGCGACTTTGAAACAGGTCAGACCATCGTATTTCTCCCCCATTAATGCCCATTGCCGTGAGATTTAACCTTTTTCTTTTCTTTCCTTCTTCACTCGATACTGCTCGAGTTTAATCTTAATTTGGTTTGTTTTTGCCTCTTGGTGTGGCCTTTTTCTCTTTCTTTACCTTGGACTCGACTCACCTCGCCTTTCAACCGCCGAGTGTTCGCTCGTTGTCCGAGAAAGGAAAATAACCGACAACAAAACCACATACAGGCGCCCGAATACCGGTGGCTTGATTCGGATTTGCTCGCGACCTCGTACACTGTACCTCCACGAACCCAGCCGAGTCGTCGACGATCTATCGCAGCTGAAAGAGATTTGAGACTCGCAGTGTTGGGTACTACAATCAGCCGCCAATTTCCCCCTGGCCCCCGGTCACAGAAGAGACGAAATCTCCAACAACGGTCGCCTTTGAAACCTCGTCAATAAAAACAAAAAAAAACGGGTGCATTCATAGGCTGACGTCACCCCAAGACACCCAAGCTCTCCAAGCCCCTGCAAGGCCTTTCCGACCACCGACTCAACCACACAGAATCATCGAACTACCTACCTCACAGTTGTGGTCTGTGTCCTGTGGTGATCAGATAACTTGCGAAAGTCCAAATCATAATCATTTGACCAAACGAACGAGAATTAGGAGCGATAAAGCAAGAAGATAGAAGGGATTAGATTAGATTCCTTTTTTTCTTCTTTCTTGGTTCGCACCCATCTGGCTAATCGGGTCAGAGTTTCTTGGCCGGTTTACGAGAGAAAGAGAGAGCGCGAGAGAATTACGTTGCGGTGGTTGGCGCTGGTATTAGTGATAGGCTCAGAACAGGCCCAGGCCAGGCCCAGGCCAGGCTAAGGTTTTAGTTTACGATATACCCCCTGCCCCCTAGGTCCTCCTAGCGAGCTAATACCCGCTCCGAGCTGGCCGATAACACACGGTAGTAGCGCCTTGGGATCCCAGCCACGCGAAACCGCATTTTCCCTGATTCTCATATTTTCCCATCCTGAGACGACCACGTTCGGGATCCACCACCCACTTGATACCTCACTGGTCTGCGATCCTCCGGAATAATCAAACCACAGCAAACAGTTGCGATAGCGACGCAGTACATTGCAACAGAAGCAGCGCTAGTTTTGGGGTTCCTTGTCGAGATCCTCTTCGCGTCTGCTCGTCAACCCGCCCGTCCACTCTTCCACAAGTCTTCGGGTAGCTAGGGTGGTCTGATACAGGCCCGCTTGGATAATCGACATCGTCTTGATAGAAACCCACCAGCAACACCACATCATCGTCGGTCGAGACCAGCTGGACGAATTATTGACTTTCCATTCCCCGGTCGCTATTCCTCCCGACTGCAGCACACTGCACTAAACAGACACTATTAGCAAGCAGCATTATCTACGAACTCTCCTTGCTTTGCTTTGCTAATCGACCGACTGTTTTGTTTATCTGGCAAGGTTGATCTGCGAGGACCGCCGCTATCACACGGCAATCACAAATCAACACTTTCCCAGATCGACTCTCCACCGTCTGGACAAGGGCAGGATCGTCGTTGGGTTCTTTTACAGAGACAAGGAGGTAGTAACTGCGACAGTCTTGCACTACCTATCTGTCGCTGCACGAGCCGCAAGCTGAGCCATCGTCGACGATCTGACTTTTGGTCCACTTTCCCAGTCGCCGGTTGTTCCCCACCAGCTGGTCGGTCCTTTCCAAGGGATCAAGGATCTAACATTAATAAAAGATAGGCGCTCTATCCCTAGACATGGCGTCCACAAACTACAACCAACATCCGTTGCCTGCTCCACCGCAGCCCGTCCAGCAGCAGTTGCCTTCTCAACTCTACAAACACCAGTCCCACCAGGCTGCTCAGGCATCGAAACAAGAGCGCATTCGGCCAAAGTCGCGAGCCTTCAGCTTCCGATCTGACAAATCCCAGAAGAGTGCGGGCGAGAATCATAACAACCATCAAAATCTCCATGAGACATCTGCTGAGAAAGAAGCTAAGAGGCTACACGGCAAAGCCGACCCTAGAATGGCGCTGAACGAGATAGAGCCATGCACGTCCTCTGCGCTCCCCCCGTGTACTGATCTCTGCTAACGCTTTTTTTTCTAGCTATGCAAGCGCAGGTGGCCGGCGAAGTAGAATCTGTCCCCTTGCGGTCTATCCAGCATAAGGACATGAATGGCAACCCCATTAGTAGGTGGAATATCTCTCTCCGTTGGTCCTGATGATGCTTATCCCCATTCTAGCTGACCCAGACCGATCGAATCCCACACGAAATCGATGGGAGCGGCCGCTGGATACAATCCGGAGTTTTGAAGCCGCTATTGATGGCGGATACAATCGCAAGTCGTTCTACAGGGCAGATTCAGACTCGGTAGCAAATTGGAATCGGAGGACCAGCTACTATGGAAGTGAGCTTGAATGCACCTCCTCACCCTACCCAAACTTTATCTCACACATGAGAGTTCCAGATAACGGCCCCCGCTTCCCCCAAGAGAGCTACTACGGGGCTCGATCGAGCACGATCCTTGACCCGAGGCAATCGGCGATGATGGGCGGCCCGAGAGAGAGCTTCCAGGGCGGTTTCGATGGTGATCCATACGGAAACAACGGAATGGGTTCACGAAACCGATACTCACGAATGCAGTCGGAACCACAGCTCAATGGTCGTGGGCCTGCCGAGAGGAACGTCTACCCTATGCCGAATAACCACCGGTCATATGAGACGGTTGCCTCTGGTTCTGGGAGTGCAAGTTTGGGCGAACCGGCGGGATATCAAACTGATCCCACTAGTAGCGAGAACAGCTCAATCGACCGCCGTTCGCCACCGAAGCGTCAGGAGCCCGTAAACGACTATGGCATCAGTTTCGGACAGCCTTCGTACCAGCCCTCTAGCTTAGGTATCGGCAGTGTCCCATCAGGTGTTCCACCTGTTCCTAGAAAGACCAATGGATCTCTGCTGAGGAAGCCCTCGAAAACCGCGAAAACGAACGAAACCCCGCAAGAGCGTACAGGGGTAGCCGAGAAGCGGAAGAGTTGGTTCCTTCGGCGATTTAGCAAGTCCTAGGTCAGCCAGCAAGGAAAACCCGACGTAATATTTGATGAAACCTGTTCTCTCATTTCGCAATCTAGATACCCCCACAAATTCACTCTTTTCATTATTCCGTGATTGGCTTCACAAATTGCCCGCATAGCACCAGAAATAGGTAGTATTCTGGGCGGATTAGGCTGACAGTCATGAAACCTTCAATATTCTCGCAAGTCCCGATATATTCCACACGTTCAGTGGCACTAGGCGCTTGAAATCGGGCATACGCAGTCCCTTCTTTGAGGCTAGGGTTTTCTCACTACGACGATGCAACTGTACTTCACACCATCATACGAAGCATATAGCGGAGTTGGGTTGTTGTTTGTGCCCAACAATTTGCGTACCTTAATAAAAAGCAGGCTCTGTGGAATTAGGGGCAGCAATGCCCGATTCTGTAGCGCGAGTTGGAAGCAGGGGAGGAGAGGCCCGGTGTCGTTGTAAAGCAACGTAGACGCAAAAGTCAGGAATATTTGGAGGAATTCAGAAGAGATTCGATACTTGGTCGAAAATTAATACTCGTACGACACGCACCCAAATACCCGCAACCATCACCATCCTTTTAATAAATTTCTCAGCCTTGTCATTGCATTGAATAAGGGGGAAACACAGCATACAATTCACGTAAACGCCAGGTCATGAAGGGAACAACGGATTTGGAGTTAGCTTTGGACGGATTGATTGAATTACTTTTCTTATTTTCAGGAGTGCTCGAACAATACCAGCTGAAGCTCTGGTTACCTCTATGTCATTCGGACGTCTTTCTCTTTTGCTCCTAACTAGCATGGAGCCATCGTTAGGCTTCCATCGTCACCGCCACTGTCAAATGCAGGATGGTGTGTACGAATATATTAATGAACACGATTTGTCGTACGCCGTTCCCTCATCGAATCCCGGTTTCGCTCTCTGCTGTGATCTGCTTAATCCGATGTGTTGCCATTGTACTAGTCTGTTTACTGTATCTATTGGCGGGCTCTTGAGCCATCATGTTTGGTCCATTTAGTGAGGCCGATGATGGACAGCGTAGCAGGTATCTCGTTGCAGCGGTGAGATATCACTGTTGAGTGAAGGCACATCGGTAGACAGACTACCTAGGTCAGGTAGGTTTAGGTATTTATCTCACTGCTGTATGTATTCACCTGGGTGAGCACTGGTATATACATCTGGATAGCTCAGTAAGCATGTGTCCGAATACTGGGCAACGGGCTTACCTCATTGGGCAAACTACACCCTGGAGGGATGGGAGGACCTGTCCCTTTATATACAAGTACATGGTAGCTGGAGATGCCATTGCCGGTACATGACAGTTACCCACCCCCTTGACGCATATTTGAACATTATGCATATATTCGCATGATCTTCTCGCCTGACTCCCTCCCAATATCCGGTGTCTACTGTCCGGGAAGTTTGCCTTCACCTAGCCTCCTTTCCCTTTATCGCCGAGGTAAGTAGAATATGTCTGTATAGATAGGCTAAGTAGGCAAGCGAAGGGAAACTGTATGTATATATGTATGTGTATCGTATATCCTTAAGATCGTATTTTTGATGATTACGTGGCATTCGCAGCGGACAGCAGCGGGCAGAAGTGAAAGAGCGTATAGGAATTTGAAATCGATGACCCGTCTTGCCGGGGCTTCGTTTTTCTTTTCTTTTTCTTTCCTTTCCTTCTTGTGCATAAGTTTAAGCTAGGTACCTAAGGTACTAGTGAAGGTAGAAGTAAACTAATCAAGGAATCAATCTTTCTTGCCCTGCTGCTCCTTCTTAGCCTCGAGCTGGTCCGTCTGATCCTCGTTCATGGCCACCACCACGTAGCCCACGAGCACGACGTTGGCCATTATGGCGGCGAGGGCGCCGGCCCAGGTGGAATTTCCTGAATTATTGTTATTTAGATATATCATTGCCGACTTTGTCTTCCCTGGGGAGACGACAGAGGAGGGAAATGGGGGTGCGTAATCATAGGATGGGATGGGGTGGGCTGTGAGTAATAGAATAACGGGAACTTATATACCTTTGAATATCGTGTTTACCGACAAGAAGTACGATCCGATGGGGATCACCACCATGGCGAGTGTGAAGGCTAGGAGCTTGAGGATTACGTCCCTAGATGAGGGGGGAGGAGCATATATGTTAGTTAACTTGGCCGTTTGCTCCTCTTTTCTTTACTGAGTGAGGGGGCTAACAGGCGATGATTGGGGGAAAGATGTGAGATCTCTGGGTTGCGGCTCGGTTCTGTTAAGTCTCACTTACATGGGGACTGCCGGTGCTGTGCTTGACTGCTGCTGCTGGCTTGAGCCGGAATCATTGGTGATGTCGTCGTCATCCTTGTCGAGGATGGTTTTCTCGGAGGAGATGATGCGACGGGACGTCATGTTGATAGAATATGATATGAGCAGATGGAGTCGTGGTTAGGTATCTGATGGATTGAAGTAATAATAGAAATATAATGTGTAGTAAGCACCTCTATCTCGGGAATGGAGAACGTGGTCTGTTGCAAGTTATGCGTGTACGAGTAAGCCCTGTTCTTTTTCTTTGACCGTGTTGCATGTATTGAGGCTCAAGCTCAAGCTAAATGAAGCTCTGGCTTCAGATACGATGGATCAATCAATTGGACTCAGTGGAGTCTGCATTCTGTCTGGCAGGCCTGGTTACTGGGGGTTTGCGGGTGCAAGATACGCTAACCTGGCCGAAGCCAAGCCAAGCCTTTCAGGTCTCCCTTTTCCAGAGTATAGTAGAAATGAATTATAGAAAACAACATGAACAGAGAAGAACCTCGACTCCAACAATGGATACTGTACAATGCTCACCTTACTCTAAAATAGCCACTCCCTTGTGGTTCCGCACACTTTCTTTGACAGCTCGTGACGTCTTTGATGACTTGACGTTGAAGTTGTTTTTCGCTCTTCAGGCCGCTGTTCAAGTTGTTCATACGCCCTGTGTAGGTATATATGATTGAGATCACAAGACAAGGTTTGAGCTATGTTTTGTAGTCTAGACCTGAACATTACATAACCCAAGGTACGATCGATACGAGTACAAATCAATCTAACAATTTAACACCATCCCTGCAGGAACCCCACTAAATCAGCTGATCGCGCGCCACTTTCCTTCCGCGTCCGAAGCGTAACCGCGTAAATTCCACTTCTGCACGCCAGAAAATTCTTGGGCTGGGACCGCTCTCCCTCTCTCGCCCACACCACCACTGAACCATTCTCACTTGCTATATACTTACACCTCTCTAATTCGTAATTCGCCCATCAATTCTCCTCCTACGGCCTTTCAGCCTAGCCTGACAAGCACCCTCTTTGGTCTCCCAGCCAGCAATTTGGACTCCTTTTGTGAATTGAATTGGGTTTCTCCGTAGAGGACCTGGTGCAACTTCTTTGACCTCCTGCGATCAAGCTCGTTATCTGCCAATTGTATACCACAAGGCCCTCTCCGTCGACATACCAATTGTGCGGATAGAACACATCTTGACTCCCATACATCTGCCCTCTGCCCTCTGCCCGTCCGCCCGAAATGCCACGACCGGCGACGCTCCCTAGCAGTAACCCTGTCTCCATACCGGGCACTCCAGGAATGGCGCCCCGAGATGAATTGGATGGACCATCTGGCCGTCGGCAAGTAGACTATATCGAGATAGATAGTGATGACGATGTCGATGAACTTGCTACCGATCACGTTGGTTGCTCCTCGCCGTACTTCACACAGCCGACCCAGATTGTAAATCGAACCACTCAACCGACACAGATAGTGAATAGGACGACACAACCTACTCAGATATTGAGCAAGACCACGCAGCCGACTCAGATACTTGGCCGAACCATGCTGCGTGCACCAAGCTCCCCATTGGGCTCCAGCTCACCGGGTACCACTATAGAGGTTCCTGCCTCTTCGCCGTTCCGTGCTGAGTCTCAGTCTCAGTCCCAGTCAAAGCCTTTGGCAAGGAATGACGGGAATGACAAGAAGCCGGGGGTGACTAGTAGAGTTGGGTCCCTCATGGCACCAGCTGGAACATCATTTAGGCCTCCAATTGCCCAGAAAGGGAATGGAATTGCTCAGGAGGCCGTCAAGAGGAAATACTTGAACATATCAGATGATGACTTAATTGAGGATTATAAGCATGTTGATAGTTCGGGGGATGAATCGCCGATGAGGGGGGATATACGACCTTCATCATTTATGAAGAAAGACAACATACCTTCAGCCCTGACCTCGACCTCGAAGCCTGCAAAGCCTGCAGCTGCATGGCCTATAAGAGCAGATATATCCCTTACTGATATCCACGACCTGAGATTGCGGCATTTAACAAAGAATGTTTACCGGATTGTTTCAAAGTCTAAGCCTGGAATTACTGTTCGAGCTTGTCGGGCTGCCTTGTTAGGTGTTGTGGGTTGGCAAGTCTCCACGGCTGTGAATGAGCTATTGGGTGTCTCGTCGGCAAAAACAACTGACACAACTGGCACAACTACTCATTCACTATCTCAGTCGAAGCCCTCCAATTCCACCACAAACACCACCCAAAAGTTAGGGCTGCACAACTCTTCCCAAAATTCCTCATCCCAAAAATTAACATCCCATTCCACCTCCAGTACCACTAACAACTCTACTTCAACATCCACCATAGCCATGCCAGGCAAAACCAAAAACCCTCCTCGCAGACGTCTCATGCAGGGACGTCGCCAGAAGTCACCATCCCCTACTCCTGTTTTTTCTGTATCCTCTTCTGCGTCTTCACCCCCCACAACCCCAGCTCAGTCTGAGAGCAATTCGACTCCTAGCTCTCAATCCAGCGCCATGATGGCTATCTCTGCTCCCCTTTCTCGACCCCAGTTCGAGTCGGCCGCAGTCAAACCTCGCCGTCGTCTCCAACAGGGTCGTCGCAAGCATACCCCATCCCCCCCGGTTGTCACATTAGATTCCGACTCCGAGGATGAACTCCCTATTACGAAGTCTACTGCCTCGCGCAAGCGCAAGGCTGAGGCCCAGCTGGAGCCCGAGTCAGATGGTGAGCCAATCGCAGTTTTCACAGACTCTAGCGAAGATGAGGGCTCGAATCAGGCAAACCAACTCTCCAACGAGAACAAGACCGTTCTCGAGTATCTCAACAATTGTACCTCGGAGAGTCTCGCCCAGATGACGGGCTTCCCTGCCGCAGATGCAAAACTTAGTAAGTATCCCATGTCCCTCTTCTTTCTCTTTTATCTGCCCCTCTATCTCTCTCTACCCCTCTCATTTATTTCTCCCTATTGTTCCTGTTCTTCCTGCTCTCCCTAGCCACCCCCCCCCAATCTTTCTTCACCCACCCCCAAAAAAACCAACCCCCTACCCCATCCCCTAAGTCAGTTTAGTTGCTTGTTCTCAGGACATCCTTTTGATATCTAACTACGCCCTGTTTTTCACGCAATTTCTCGTGAAATCAATATTTACTAACACTTATTGCAGTGATTTCGGCTCGTCCTTTTAAGGGTATCGCTGATGCTGAGAAAGTCTCTCGGAAAGACAAAGCAAAGTCCAAGTCGAAGGCTTCCCGAACACAAATTGGCTCCCTCATTGTAGAGAAGTTGTCCTCTTGGTTCGAAGCATTTGAGGAGGCTAGTGCCGTCATTCAACGATGTGAAGATCGCGGTAAAGAACTTCAGGCCATCATGTCGAAATGGGACATGGATAAAAATGGCGGGAAAACCTCCGGAATTGCGATGCCCATTAAGGAGAAACCTGCGAGCATGGCCGAAGATGTTCGACTGAAGTCCTACCAACTTGTTGGCTTAAATTGGATGAGCCTTCTCCATTCCCGAGGCTATTCTGGCATCCTGGCGGACGACATGGGTCTAGGCAAGACATGCCAGGTAGTTTCCATGATTGCCCACTTGGTCGATTCCTATGATGGCGAGAGCGACGTTCGTCCCTGGCCGAACCTCATCGTTGTACCCCCTAGCACATATGAGAATTGGATGTCGGAATTTGAGAGATTCGCCCCCGATATCACAGTCTGCCCGTACCTAGGACCAGGTCGGCGTGACATTGACGTCGAGGAGGCTCAAGAGCATCACGTCGTCCTGACCACCTACGCCCAAGTCGAAAGACAAAAAGAAGATCTTTACTGGCTCCAAGCCCTTGAGCCCCACGCGGCTATCTTTGATGAAGGTCATCGATTGAAGAACCGGAACACCTTAATCTATAAACAGATGATGCAGGTCCCCACCGAGTGGCGTCTGATTCTCAGTGGTACTCCAGTTCAGAACAACCTGAAAGAACTTCTCACAGTCCTCCACTTCGTCGAGCCCGATCTGTTCGGAGACAGCTTCCATAAGCTGGACACAATTTTCGAGACCAAGGTCCCAAACAAGGAAGTACACAACTTTGCGGCTCTAGCCAAAGAACGAGTTGCAAATGCGCGTACCATTATGGCTCCCTTCATTCTCCAGCGTCGGAAGGATGACGTGCTTGACCTGGCCAAAAAGATAGAACGGAACGAAGTAGTCAATATGCACCCCGAGCAAAAGCGCATATATGATGAAATTAAGAATCGGTATTTATTACCCAAGGGTACCAAACGAACCGGTTCATACATCAAGGATACCAACTCCTGGATGCAGTTGCGTAAAGCAGCCATCCATCACCAGCTGTTCCGAATACACTTCACTGATAAGATCGTGGAAAAGATGATTGATATCTTGTGGAAGAAATGTTCTGAAGAAGAACTTTACGTCCAGAGTAAAGAGGATCGGCACAAAGCTCTTTTCCTTGCCGACCTTAAAGAGAAGTCCGATTTCCAGCTACACCTTTGGTGCAAGGACTTCCATAAGTATATCGGTCATCTCGACATCCCTCATCGTTCGTGGGAGGAAAGCCCTAAGGTACAAAAACTTCTCGAGCTCGTCCGTGGCTACATGAAGACTGGCGACCGAGTCTTGGTCTTCAGCCGCTTCGAGCTGGTTATCGACATTCTCCGAGAGACCTTACACCATGCCGAGATTCCATACTGCGAGCTTACGGGTTCTACTGATACTTCAGACCGATTCCCCGAAATCCATAGATTCAATAAGAATCCTGATATCCCCGTGTTCCTTCTCACAACGGGCGCTGGCGGAACTGGTCTGAACCTTACGGCCGCCAACAAGATCGTTCTATTTGACCAGTCAGATAATCCACAGGAGGATGTTCAAGCCTCAAACCGCGCACACCGAATTGGTCAAACCCGCGATGTGGAAGTAATCCGCATCATTACGAAGGACACTGTTGAGGGACTTGTATACAACTCCTGTGTCAAGAAGCTTATGCTTGCCGCCTGTGTCGAGGGGCAGCTTGGCGTTGACGATTCAGATGAGAATGAGTCTGTCGAGCAGCAGTGCCGCCGACTCATGCTGCTCGAGAACGAGGCCGAAGCCGCTCGTTCCTCCCAGATGGTCTGAGGCAAAGCGCCAACCACCATTCTGGTAGTGAATTCAACATGTCACCCTCACAATGATTTCAATATTGTTACAGAAAGGATCTGAACAGAGCGCACCTAGCCGACTGGCAGGTACTGCAATCCTGATCCTAGTTTTTTTCTCGGAGAATATACCCCTATACATTATTATTGATTTGACTTAGAAGGACGATAGACGAATTGAAGATATCCTCTCTGTATATTCAAAGAGTCTGAAGACGAACAACAACGCTTTGGGGCAACGAGTTCTTCATGATGGATGGATAGTTATCCATGACCCCGGATTGGGAGTGAACATGGTGTTCTGTCTATGTCCAGTGGATGATGACGGATCGATTGACGATTGGTTTTCTTGTTCTTTCCCCTCACACATTCCTCGGCGGGAGGAAATATCGGAAGGATAGAAGGGGGAGTGGGGGATTACATATACGAACAGAATAGCGCATACACAGCGATAGATGAATGCGTACAAATAATAATATATGACTGCTAGTATTGACTTGCGTGATACCGTCTCTTCTGCATGTAGGGAGGTTTCCCACCGACAAAGTAGAAGAGACTTTAGTTGTCGGCCAATGATTAAAGACATCTTGTGCTTTATACTATGTTCATTTTCCGTTGCATTGTGACTTGTGACGATCAGTACATTGTCTAGCTAGCAATTGATCTTGTAGGAGGTGGTTTGTGACTGGTTCGTTCGCCGGCCTTCTACTCTACGGGAGTTAATCATCATTCAGCGTCCTTAGCCATATATACTTGACATGCCCATCATCCCAGATTAGCACTTTATTATTTTCCTCCGCTTAGCCGCCGCCCACCCGAGTACTCACCCTTTTCAGACCTTGCCGTTTCTGCCCACCATCTTCTTCTCGCCCTCGTAACGGGATCTAGCTTCTCCTCCTCCTCCTCCTCGACTGCTAATGCCGTTCTCGGCAGCGGCGAGCGAGTCTCGCGTCTTCTCCGCCATCGCGATCGCCGCCTCCATGCGCCCCTCGTACACGGCGCCGAGGAGCATGGCCATGTGCGCGCAGTCGGCACGCAGCGTCTCGACCCGCCGGCTGATCTCGTCCTCGCAGGCCTGGCGCTTCTCGAGGGCCCGGATCAGGCGGGAGAGCTTCTGGGCCTCGAGGTCGGAGCTGCGGGGTGTGGGTCAGCTCGGTAGGTGGGTGTATATGTATTTCTTTATGTATTTGTGTAATGATGTGTCTGTCCATCTAATCTGCAAGCGCCAATGATTTGATGACGATGATGACTAGGAGGAGCTGTAACCCAACTTACATCTTCTGCGCCTCGCCCCTGTAGTGCGCCGCGACGCGCTTCTTCAGGGCTGCGAGGCGGGCGGCGTGGTCCTTGCCGATGCCCTTTTGGATTTCGGCGCGTTTGGCCTTGTGCTTTCCCTGCGCGCGGGGAGATGATGATGATGATGAATGACGGTTAGTGTGGATGAAGTATGACGGGAACGGGAAGCTTTGGGACGAGGTGAGCGTACGATCTTTTGCATGGCCTGCGGGACGGTGCTGGACGACGGGAAGTCGAACCTGACCCCGGCCGAAGCCTCGACCTCGGCTTCAGAGCCAGACGACATTGCTGCTGAGTTCTAATATGTAGCGGGCACGTTCGTCACGAGGATTGTAAAATCCGAGTTGGGGGGGGTTTTGGGAATAAGTGGATAAGGTATTTTTAACCTTTGGAATTACAAGGACGGATGGGTAGTAGTTTGCAGCTGGAAGGTGAAAATGGATGGCCGGACATGTGGTGTTAGGTACCTTACATGTGCGGAACTGTGATATCCATTCGTCGAGGAAGATACATGCTACAAGACTGTACTTGTGCATGTAGTACTACTGCGTATGAAGTCTAGGTACTACGAATGTAGTCTGGTTTGCGACGGAAGGTATGAGGTCCTGCACACACGAATTGACCAATCACGACAACAGAGCACTTACATCTAGAATACCAAATAGGCAAGAACGGAAGTTTATGCCGCCGAATTCCGCCTTATCGAATTTCTCACATGGCCAAAATTTTGGGCAGAAGTTAGTCCCCACTAAATTCTTCCACACTTCACCTATCGCGACCTTCGTACTTTCGGCCTCCTCGTTCTACCATCCCTTCCTTGTCGGCCAATTTTGTCATAATGGGTCTCTCAGGGCCGAGAAAGTAATCAATTCCCCGTTCAGGCCTAAGAAGATATCTAGAATGCTAATCCCTCCCTCATAGCCGCCGCAAACTCGGCTTCGATCCCAACAACACGAAATGGAGCCGTAACGAGAATACCTTCGGTCAGAAGATTCTACGAGCACAAGGTTGGGAGCCGGGCCAGTACCTTGGTGCCGAGGGTGCATCACACGCCCATCTACACACCGCCGCAAACTCAGCGCCTATAAAAGTTAACCCGAAAGATGACACCCTAGGTCTGGGAGCGAAAGTCCGTCAGAAACAGGGTGACGAGTGTACTGGTCTCGACACTTTCAAGGATCTCTTAGGAAGGCTCAACGGCAAGTCTGAAGACGTAATAGAGGAGGAGAGAAAGGTTCGCTCGGATGTCAAGACCAGCTTATATATTGAGAGGAGATACGGGACAATGCGCTTCGTCCACGGGGGGCTGTTGGTCGGAGACCAGGTGAAGTTGGATGAGCTGGCTAGTAGGAGTACTGCGTCAACGACACCTGAAAAGGAAATCAAGGAAAAGCCCTTGCCGGCTTCAGAGGACGCCGCAGTTGAGCACCCAAAGAAAGAAAAGAAGGAGAAGAAATCCAAGAAACGTAAAGCGGAGGAACCTAGCTCCGCCGACGTTTCCGATGCTCCTCGAGAGAAGAAACGGAAGAAGCGATCAAAGGACGAGGCCTCCCCGGGTGATGATTCACCTGCTGAAAAGACGAAGGAAAGGAAGAGATCTAAGAAGTTGAAGAAGTCAAGTGACGAAAGCGAGAAAGAACCCGAATTAATCCAATCAAAGAAGAAGAAAGACAAGAAGTCCAAGGATGACTCGAAGCAAGGGTCTCAGTCGGAATCAATAGAGGATACAGCTTCAGTCAGTGCTAAGACAGAAAAGTTGAAGAAGAAAAAGGGGAAGAAGGAAAAGAAGCGGAGACGGGCGGAAGTAGAAGACGCCTCAATAGAGGCTGTAGAAGTCTCTGCCACACCTCAAGACAGTGCTACATCGACGCCCGCTGGCACAGGAACTTCTACTCCCACACCACTATCGGCCAGGCATCGTGCCCGATCACGTCATATCGCCTCCAAAAGATTAGCCTTCTCTGATATGCAGGCTCTGAATCAGGTGAGATGGATTACGCTGGGTACATGGTTCTTTGAATCAAGCTGACATGTTGCAGATATTCATGGTGAAACCTGTGTGAGCTCTACTCGCTATCGTGGGGTGGCTGTCTATAAGATTTGCCTTTGTGGTACGAGCGAGCATTTAGACCATAATACAACCTTTCAGGATACAGTTCTGGATACCCAATATATATGATTAAGGTCTCCATGGTGGAGTTTTTGACAGGGTGCAATGTCTTGTGTCTACAAGCTGATCTAAATCTATGGTGCGCAATAGACAGAAGCACTGCATTTAGCCGCCATGTTAGAGTTACGAATGTTGCTGCAAATATCTAACTGGACGCCCCGGTAATCAACTGCGGCGGTGGCTTTTTCGGCGGCGTCGCAATTGGGGCGATCTTAAAGATACCACTCGCATCACCCTGCGCCATGACTATAAGGGCATCACGGATTCGAAATCGCAGCTAGTTAGAGATGACGAATAGATTTTTAACGTGACAAAGAACCTGGATATAGCATTAAAATATCTTAGGTTCGAATATAAGTCACGTGTTATATAAATAACTGCTCTTTGCATTAAGGAGGTATCCAAGTAAGAAACTATGTAATACTATTTATCATGGATATATACAAGTCAACTAGATGCGTTTTAGTTTTCCTTAGTAAAAAACGGTAAAGCGAACACTTTTAAGGCATGTGGAATCTCCTAAACATGTTAAATAAAGCTGTTAAGAAGGCGGAGGTTAAACCCTTGATGAAATTAAAATCACCCGGGATGTTTGAACTGGACCTACGCCCATCTGTAACCTACTGAAGATCTGATACCTCCTATTCTTGAACTTATATGTAATGCTGCATATTAATGTCTTGCTCGTCTTCGATTGATCTCCCTAGGTCCTAAACTTTATCATATTATATAAGGTATGTTGAGAAGTTAAACTGATACATATATTGTGGTTTTTATGTAAGATTTTACATGTACTGCACTTCAGTAAATGAGAGTTGAACTCCAGGAAGAATGGAGCTAGGTATACACATCTAACATCGCGAATAGAATTGCTTAACCGAAGGGAAATGTGGAGTGCAAAGTCTCTAATATCTTAATTGTAGCTGTAAGGTCTGAGTCCACCGGAGACAGCTCAAGATTTACACGCAATTTCCCGTTAAGCTTTCTATAATTATATTGACCATGACACAAATTTACTGGGAGCTTGGGACGGAGAAACCCCATGGTAAATCTTGTAGACAGGACACCCTGAAACGCAAATCGCTTTGTTCTTGACGGTGAAATTTTCCCATTTATAAAGTGAACGTTGTGCCCACACTCCATTTTCATTTTATTCATCTATTCTCGGGGGAAAGAACCATAGCTACTGTGCTATAACTGTCATAATACACTACAATGTCAGCCGTTACTAAGACTATCTCCCCAGCGGCCCGTAGGTTCATTTCTCAGATCAGTGAACTAGTGGCTTTCCTCGGCTTCCCACCAGAGGCACGTATCGTGGAGCGCGAGCAGCGCGCCAGGGCAGCGGAAAGAAGGAGAAGACAGGCCGCAAAGGCGGAGGCGAACAAGGAGAAAGCTCAGCAAGCGCATAATGGCAGCTCTGGGTTATTTCAAGAAGTCGAGAATGGTGTCAGCGAAGCGGATACTAAATACACAGACAAGAAACCCGCGCGGAAGCATACAGGATCGGATACAAAGAGGGAGATTAACGAGCGAAAGAAGTCAGTCAAAAATTCCCCCCCTCGCTGATGGCCCTTCTGTCTCAGTCGCGATCCGGCCGGCTGACTGGCTTTCTAGCAAGTGGAAAACTCGTGGCAATGATGGAGACGTGCATATATACCGGCTAGACAATGGATACTGGAGTCTTCACAAGGACGTCATCAATAAGGAGTCCTCAGAACTATGGGATATGGTGAAAGATGCCGAAGCGGAACACCAACACACGAACGCGCCAGCCCAGGATCAGCAGGAAAACGGAACTACCGGAGGACTGGTCCGCGTAGACCTAGACAATTTTACTATAAACATGCTTCAAAATGTTTTCTACTTCATGTACCACTATGGTAAGTAAACAATTATTATTTTTTTGTTAGCTGCTGGGGACTTACTGACCTTTACTCCAGAGTACCAACACTCTCATCCGATTCAGAGACTATCGAATAATCCCTTTTCATGGCATCTGACTGACGCCTACTTTGTTGTTTTCAACATTGAGATGTATATTGCTAGTAGAGGTAAGTCAGCCTTGCTTTGGACAGGAAAAAGAACTTCTGGGCTATCATATGGACGTCTAAACACCTCGGCGCGCTCTGTATATGTATATCCTAATCGGCACGAGACGCTGACATTCATTTTGCAGTCTTCAAGATAGCTCGTCTAGAGGAGTACTCCCTAGTGCATCTCAGAAAAGCATTCGATACATTCAGTTCTTGCTTGAAAACTGGAAATATCATAGGTGATCCCGACGCCTCGTGTCGCCGTCTGTCAGAGGTCTTGCTTCGAAGAATTGACGGGATGAACGGAACTACCGAGCGTGCCGACCTCAGAAGGTTGGGCCAGAAAATGTGAGTACCTATTGAGTTTGACACACCAATTAGCCAAAATAATTAGGAGTAGTAAGAGGCGACAAGACTCCTCTTTAACATCTTTTTCAAACTCATTAATTCGTGTGCACGCATTACACGAACGACCCCCAAGCTCTTGAATAAATGCGGTTGCTAACCTGTGCTGTCTACTTCCTAGGTGCAGGATCCTGGACATGTTGATACTGGAGATACTAGGAGAGGACCCCACGAACTTCGACAGCGAGATGATGGCCCGAGAAAGTACGACGACGTCTTCGTCTCCTTCGAGTTCTTTGGAGACGCACGCGGATAATTCAGAACACTCTGTCGTGTCTCAAGGAGCAGTACCTGACGGGAGCTCCAATATGTCAGCTGAGAACGACGAGAGAGCTTGGCCCGAGTCCGCATACCCGCCGGCTAAGCTCATGGCGCCTGGCTGGTCGGGGGTGAGAAAAACAGTGTCGGTTCCCTTGATTCGGCCCTCTGCCTTTGAGGACGGAAGAGACTGAGTTGTGTGATTTATGAGGTTGGTTGTTCTATGACAAGCTGCAGTCGTGGATATGCTTATTTTCGCCTCCTTGCGCTTCTGACATATAGGGCTAGTGCTGTCTTCTGCATGTATTTCACTTTTCGATGTCAAGAAGGAACTCGTTGAAACATGCCTGGGTCAATTTCTAGATGTAACCTTCCTACATTCTATATAATAATGTCGAAGCATGTGATTTTACCAAGTCATACCTGCCAGATAAAAGTCATGGCGAATATCAACTAGAAGATGGACGAGGACGCAAGTGAAAAAATTTCATCTACAGCTTACATCTCCTCGCATCATCGCATCATTGCATCTGCATATTTCGCGACTACTATCGCGTACAAACAACGTTTCTACTTTCGCTTTCATAGGATAGCGCATCCAACCAACCATTCATTTATCAAAACTATACTCATCAACCGATAAATATGGCACAACCCACTCTCGTGACGCCGGAACAGTTTGCCCAACAAAATGAAGCTGACGCGGAAAAGGAGCGATTAGATATACTCAAGCAAGCACGGGAAGACACAACGTTCCAGTAAGCCCGAGTTGTGTGTTCTGCACATTTGAAACCTCTCTGATGACAGCAGGTTCTAGGAGGACACTAAAGGGGGAGATATCTTAATCAAATGCCGGACTTTAACGTGGAGAGCTCACTCGCGATTGATTTGCCACAAATCGAATTTTTTCAGAAAGAGGTTAAAATACGACAAGACACAGCTCAACACACGAACAGCCCAGAATCCAACCACGGTTTTACTTGACTATTTTTCCCCGGAACGCCTATTTAGCTGTATATACCACATGTACTACGACCGTAAGTACCGTACCTTCTAACAAACCATATAATGGACTGGACTGACACTCTTTTGGGATAATTAGGCTTTCCCGCTGGGATACGACTCACAGAGAGCGACCCGACAAAAGTTCATCTCTCCCATCAGGTGCTACCTTGGCTGAAACCGATCACCGATGTAGAGGAGGCCGACCCGATCTACAAAGTGGCCCGTCCAGTGCTGCTCTACATCACCGCGTGGGACCTGTATACCAAGGACTGCGCCAAATGCGCCCGAGCAGAGCTCATATCCGCCATCAAGGTAATACAGAAAACTATGATGGAGAGGCGTATGACTTGTAGTCAGTATATCAGACTCGAAGCGGTAGTGGGCGCCTGTTTCAGCGTGGTATATAATTACAAGGACTGGGATAAGCTCAGAGACCTCCGTCTCCTATTGATACAGCTATATTCTACAGTGAGACCTCATTACGTCCAGCCGGAGAAGAAAAAGGAGAAGAAAAAGGACAAGAGTGGCAAAGACACCAAGGAGGAGCAAAATCAAATCTTGAGGGTGATTGGGGAGCATAACTGGGAGGCCAATATTCTAGTCAAGGCCACAGTCCGGGATCGAGCTCAAGCCCCGACCCAAGAGTATCAATCCGCCTTCCTGCAGCCGGAGTAGTACAAGATTCACGAGGAGCGGATCCTCAATGACCTAAAGCAGTTTGGAAACAGAAAGCTCCCTTCCGAGGACTAGCCGACCTTCACTCCCTCTAGATCGCAGTCGAGTACTTCTTAGAACCCCTGATCTGGCGCAGCTCGCTTTGCAGATCCATTATCCAGGCATAAAGAGATAACGGTAGATGTCTTTTCGTCATGAGTATGGGGGTATCTTGTTGAATAAATATACGGTCATTGGGTTTTTTCTTTCCCTCGCTCGATATGGGTATCTGAGTGCTATGGCGCGAGGAATAATGAAGCGACTGGGCGTGGAAATTTTGGGCTTTGACATTATGGGTAGGATTCAGCGGTTTTTTTTTTTTCGGCTCTTGTTTTTGCTTTTTTTTAATTACATTTTTATGTTTGTTTTAGATGGATGGGATTCTCTAGATACTAGCGCCATTGAAATATATCCGGATTCAACACGCCAGTTTAGCTACTTACTTGGGATAGGTATATTTTAGAACCGGGACGGCATGATTGTGACCCGTTGAGACTCTAGTCAAGGGAGTTGGAGAACATTGTTGTACCATTGGCCTAAAAGGCGGATCTTTGTAGGGGTTGATGTTGGCGCCGTGAAATACTGACGAGTAAAGTTGTAAGTGATTTGGTTCTCCGTTCCTCATCTTATTATTTACTCTGATATCCCAGCCTTTCAGATACATGCACTACGCCCTTGAGCCGCCATCCGGTCATTGTAGTTTCGCTTTCGATGTGACAAACTGACCGGCCGAACTTAATATCGTTGAAGCCTCTGACACGATCTCGTCCACGATTTCCTTAGCGGTTTGATCAGGCTTATTTACAAGACCAGCAACAATACCCATGGGCCTATGAGTCAAGTAGTCAGTACCAAATCCGTGCAAAAGCTCGCTTTAAGGGAGAGAGCGATGTTGCATATACGTATATATATATGTGTGTACGTGTGTGGACATACAGCAACTCAGCCTGATCCATGATCTCGTCGGTCAGCTTTCCTTGCTCATGCAGCTTGTCCAGCTCGTGCTCCAGCGGCACGATCCCCTTGCCCGTGAGCTCCCTGATCTCGGCCTGCCGGTTCTGCTCCCAGTCGGCGATATACAGGTTCTTCAGCGCGCGCAGGGGCCTCCCCGTCCAGACCACGGACCGCACCACCGAGTCGAACCCGGCCTCGAGGACGGCCCGCTTCGCGTGCTCCGACGCGCCCGACTCGCGCGCCGCCACGAACCGCGTCCCCACCCACACCGCCTGCACGCCGAGCATCAGCGCCGACGCCAGGCTCCGCCCGCTGCTGATCCCGCCCGCGGCCACGAGCCCGACCGGGTTCCCCGTCAGCGGCGACGCGTGCGCGGCGCACACCTCCGCGCACGCCGGGACCAGCACGCCCGTCGGTATGTCGCCCGTGTGGCCGCCCGCCTCCCCGCCCTGCGCGCAGATCAGGTCCGCACCCGCGGCGCAGGCCTTGCGCGCGTGCCGGGGGTGCCCGGCCATGTTCATGTACAGGACGCCCGCGGCGGGACCCCGACCGCCGACACGAAGAGCCGCGCCCCGCCCGCGATGATGACCCCGACCAGCTCGTCCAGCGCGCCCTTGGTGTAGTCCGCGTTGGTGCGGCGCGCGGACCCGCCGACCTGCGGCAGCAGCAGGTCCATGCCGAAGGGGAGGGACGGGTCCGCGAGCTGCGATTTGAGGTCCGCGATCATGGCCTGCAGCTGCGGGGGCGTGTACCCCACGCCGCCGATGACGCCGAGGCCGCCGGCGTTGGAGACGGCTGCCGCGAGGGAGGCGGTGGATGTTCCGCCCACTGCGACACTGAGAGTTAGTAATTGAATTTATATTCTTACTTCTTTTTTGAGGGAGGGGGAAGCGGGGGTTGGGGGTTGGGGGTTTAAACATAGACAATGAGGTATATTTTGGGAACCAGTAACTCCCGAGACACATCGGAAAAACGAAGTATTATTTTCGGGTGGACATACTGCCTGCGAGTAGAATGGGGTGCTTAATGCCCAGCTGCTGGGTCAACGGGGTGGTTATAATTGACATGGTTGTCATTGATGACTTGTCTTCTCGTCTCGTAGGCCGAATAGTATTCCCTGCTTTGAACTTGCAATTTCCGGCTAGCAATCAATCTCCTCTAAACCATTCAACTGAATTTGACGAGCAGAATTCGTTCATGAGAAGAGATGTTTTCGAGCTCGATGAGCGCCCGGGTGGAGTAGGATTGGCCTTGGTCTGACCAACACAGTCATACTGTAGCGTCTCAATAAGCTCGGCTGATACGTGTTACGGGGGTCTAAACCCGCGGGAGTGAATTTACATGAACCGTGGTGCAATGGTTTCTATCAATATAACATGCATATTGTCATCTTCGGATCTCAGCTCCCGGCTTTGCTTTTTCTGCGATTGGCTCGCGATTCATGTGACTTCCCCCTTATTTTCGGTTATAGATAGGTAGGTAAGCGGGACTATAATCCGTACGAATTCCACCTCCAGATCACCAAACGAAACATAAGAAGAAAAATTTATCCCCGTGTTTACAAGATGTATGTAACGCATGTCCTGTACGTCTAATAGTTAAGTAACGTGGAGAAAGAAAGTGGACGATCATAGCCAGGAAGAACGAAGCAAGGGCTCTTACTAAATCAACCACGGAAATCCTTCGCATGGGAAATGACCTATCTCATAAGCGATTCAATTCAACGGTAAATTAACCCGGATTTTGATATCATGATACTTATAGAGACTGAGACAAAAATATATCAAGATTAATACCCAGCCTGACCTGAATTGTAAGGTGAAACTGAAGCCGAGGCAAGATTTACTCGCGAGAGATATTCTAGGGTTCTGGTAGACGGAGAATACTGATAACTTGGGCAATCATCAATGTGAGCTGGTAAGTGATGGGCTAGAATTGACAAGGAGACCGTGTTATTGGCATTAGTTGACTTTACAAGTATCTGGGCGTCATACGCTTACGCAGAGTACGTTCTTTGGCTCTCTGCTTACATGAGTTCGAACAACATAACCTAGGAGAAACAGGATCCAAGTGCCTAGTAGTGCTGCGTGTTCATAAGATCAAGTCAGATGTGGGATGTGATTTAGTGCCCAGTGTCATGCCAACAGGCCGAACAATTTTTGGCCTCTATTCTTGCCAGGATACCCAAGGCCTTGCTTCTCACGCTGACGAGCCAGAATTTATCGCAAGATTGTCTCTCGTATTTTATAAGCCCAGGTCGTCTCAGTCAGCAAAATCCGCTTCGCTCTCTCACACCAGGAGTTAGTCGTGGGGGCCCACCGGAGCCTACCAACCCACTACCATCCCAACCAAGCCAACCTCTGCCATTACCACCACAGCTGTCAGGGTGTTAAGACTGTCCAATTGCTACTGATCCGACTGTGAGCTGTGTAGTGTCTTCGAGTTTCCCATTCCCAAGTAAGTGAGTCCCGGTCCAAGTTTATTTTGCGGAGGCCGTTCCCAATTTAAGATCATGCTGCTTTTCTCCCTGTCACGGCGCATTTCAAACAATCTAACCCCAAAGGATAGTAAAGGAGCCTCCTTAACCATCCGGGAATATGATTTCCTTCTAGGGTGGCTCGGGGTGAGCTGGCCAGTCGATACACTCGGGTGCTTCTTATAGATAGCAATATATCTGCCTTCCCGTCTCCTCTTCGCCTAATCATCTAGGACCGAACGATACTCTGAGACGCGGTAGTCGAGGTTCACACCCAGATGCTTAACTAGGTCGTCTAGCCCTTCTATATCGGCTAGCTTTGTTGATCATGAGGGACGTCTCGGAAATGTTGGTCACGGGTAATACTTTCGTGTAATGTGAATATAACGCCTTTAGTATCGTCTCGATTCTGTCCATATCCAATGTCACCAATCCGGCCAGAGTAATTGAAGTCGAATAACATAAGACCATCAGTCTCGGGGTCGACAAGGACATTCCGTGCAGCGATATCTTGATTTATGATTCTGTAAGATTCAAGTTGTCAGGACGAAGGCTTACACGGCCATGGCATGCAAAACGGCCCAACTGTGCCCAACTGTGCCCAACACAATGTCTCTTGGGACCAATTGCTATTTTTGGCTGCGATAGATGAACAAGGCAATCGGCCGAGGCGGTCTCTTATACGTCGGTCCCCTTAGCTTCGGATATTAATGTTGGAATATGGGGTATACAACCCCTGGTCTCCTGTATATATATATAGGATGGGCTTCGCCCATCCCACCTAGACTCACCTTGAACCAATACACTTGATTCTATCATCATATATTCGTCTCATTTCAACAATTAAACGAAATGTTTAGACTAGGGATTTGTCAGCGAGGATGATAGCTTGATTTATCCATACCAAGACATAAATACAGAAACACGACTCTTGTAGCTCTGTTTGCGGTTCAGGAAAGAAATATCCTGCTAATGGTGGCCAAAGGGGACTGCACAACCCCCTTCGGTCCGGTGCTAGTAGATATTGCTATTGGAGTCGGACTGGGTAGTTGATTCGAGCCCACAAACTGTGCTACGATTTAAGCAAGTAGAAAACTAGTCACCGGCATTCACAAACACATCTGGGCGTCTGCAGCCTGCCTCCTGCCAGTCTGCCACAATGTTGACCGACGATGGTTACGTGTCAAGAATTAATAGGCTAAACTAGACACACAGTCATTTTTGGAATCTACTGGGATAAAATCGTATAGAACCGGTATGAACCTGATATGAAGTCTTTAGGAACAAGTTGTTTGAAAAGGAATATGTTAAATATACGATGGTAGGGGAGGAAAACTCCTTTTGAGATGATGACTGTGCAAACGCATTTGCGAGATTACGTTAATAATTCACTATAAGCACAGGTAGCTACATATTAACACAGCTTCTATTATCCCATAAGGTTCTTAGTAAATTCTACCAGCAATTACCGGCATCCTATTCTTGATAAAATATTTTTCATAAGCATGAGAGGAGTAAATAATTTACCCCAGATGTAAATCTTCACACTATTACACACCAAATAACTCGATGGTATCCCAAGAGAACGACGAGAAATGGATGTGTATTGCATTGCGGCGTTGATGATCCTTTCTATAGGGGTATATATATATATATCGATACCCACGAGCTACTCTCTGCAAGGGTAGCTATTTGCTACTAGCCCCTATTATTACCATTCACTCGTGCCTTTCTGCCCATGGATATTTACTTTGGCCTGCAACAGTACGTGAGACTTGGTCAACAAGAAATATTGTTAAGCATTACCGGTGTCTACCCTGGGCGTTTCAGCAGACAAATGAAACGCTTTCTGAACCAAGTCAAAACATGCACCTATTAACACCAGGCTCTCCAAATACGTCGGACAAGGCTATAAGAGATTTATCCCCCATTCGTGTTGATGCTTGCCACCTTGTCCTCCATGTGTAACTTTAGGCTATATGATGTAGATCAGCTGCAGGCTAGATGGAAAGTCGCCACTATCTCAGCACTATGAAGTTGCAAGTCGAATCTGATACTTGTTTATGCGTGCAGCCTCACTTTTGTCGAGATAGTGACATTAGGTAGAATTGGCGTCCCTCGCCATTGATCAAGGCTGGGATGACGAAGGAGCCGAAGTCGTCATCATTCCGCTGCCAACATTTTAATACGACCCTCGTCATCGGCCTCGGGTCATATCATTGAATGCCAAAACCAGACTGGAGTTATGCTTAAACTTGTAAACCTGGTTTTTGTTAGCCTTAATTCAAATCTTGATATATACGTAATTACGACATGTTCCTAGTTGACCCCTATAGAGGCGGTGATATAGTTCAACAACCGATGGGATCCCGGTAGTTAACTATCGTAAATATTCACCTAAGTTGTGTCTAACCCAGCTCACCCCCTCCCTGGGCCCCTAAGACTATAGGACGCAAATGCAAGTCATAGGCACACCATGCATCATAGCTATGCTTCTTCATGCCCGACACGTACAGCAGCAGGAACTGCTGTGGCGACCGCGGCGGTAGGCTCTAGAAGTTGATCTGCGACATGTAGGCTGGTTCGGGGTGATGGTAGGTTGCTTGTTTGGTGTTCGCATCTTGAAGTGCTAAGTGCCGACAGGTCTCCTTTTTTTCCTTCCCAAGGGAGGATGCCCAAGATCGATTGGGCAGCCGAGGTTTTCGATTGATAACCAGCAGTGCTGACTGCGGTTTATACATCTGCCAACTCACCCAACGATGCAGGCTCTACCCTGTCCCTCAGCCACACACGGGCCCATTATGCCCCACCTGTCTCAGCCACAGCCAGCGCTGAGGAACTTGCCGTGGAACGCTGAGGTCGCTAGGCATCGGCAGCTATTCCGCAACCAGCGAGGATCGACGGCTTCTGGCTCGTGCACAGAGCTCTGGGCCATGCCGAAAGGATCGAAAGGTCGGGGGAACACCCTGGTTCCATTTGACGCTAACTGGCAAACCCCACTCTCCAGAGAAACCAGAGAAACACCTCGTCTCTTGATTCTTGATTTTCTCTTTTTTTCTCCGTGATGTGATCGCATGCCACCCCCAACTCCAACTCCCACACCCCAATCCCCCAATCCGACCATCCCAACGACGACTTGACCAACGTCATCGGACCCCAATCAGCTTTTCCTTCCACACACTACGAACCCCCTCCCCATCGCCTTGGAGTTTTTTTTTTTTACACTAGTTTAGTTTTGCTAGTCAACAGTCAACCCTCCCCTGGAGCAGGGAGCACCCGTGATGGCTTCACTATCCATCCCCATTCCCTCTCTTCCACACTAGACTTTGGCTTTCTTCTACCTTCGGCCTTGCTTTCCCTCCATTCTCTGGAATTCCAGAAGATTACAGCAGGGTCGACGTGTCTTGCATGCCCACCAAAACTTGGTCACAATGACGCCGCGGATGAGCGAACCTCGGGTTGGCGGGTCTGCCCTGTACGAGGAAGGCTCTGGATGGAATGGAATCCATCGTCATACTCACATGTATATATGATATACTATCCGTCTTGGTTATTCCTATTTTTCCTTTTTCTTCCCCAGCCTTGTTTCTTCTCATCGAATCATTCCTCAACGCTGAAACTAATTCATAATTCCTAATCCACCCCCCTATCCTGTCCCTCCCCTTACCCTGAGGCTTAACTGGCCAACTAGAGAAAAGATAGCGAGTTTCTATCATCAAGTTGCGGGTCTCCGCTGCGCCTCGACTCTTCCTGTTCTCTGCCGCATATCCTCGGCGACAGCGTAGCGGCAACAGTTCGTCCAACTGGAGACGATAGCCAGACAACTTACGACGTTACACCGCGTTCCAGACGCTCCCGTCTTCCCCCCTGCTCCGTAGAGGACCCTGCCAGCCCTGCGTCCACGACTCATCGACGAGCACGCTGCTGCGCCAGCCTGCACGGTCCAGCCCGATCAGAGATCTGGACTACACCCGTTTTTGACCGCTGCCGGGTTTTCCGTGACGTAAGGCAGTGCGCCCCATCGTTCCCTGATATCCACCGCGTCAAGGGTCTTCGTACATAAACCATATATACCGAAATGTATTTCTACGTCCCTACACTAGGTGAGCTTTTCCTCTTCTTCCTTTCTCCATTCTTCTTCCACAACATCTCTCCACATCCAACAACAACGATGGACTCCTATTAAAGTCGTATATCGTATAATACTTTGACACACACCCAACTATATTATATATATATCATTCTTGTTCTACGCCGAACCGAGATTTACAACATCAGCCACTGACATCATGTCTACGATCTACTCAGTGCCACGTGATAGCCGGCATCACCACAAATACAAGAAGGTGCTCTACCTAGAGCCGCCTATCAACGGCAGCAAGACTGTTCGCACCCGAGTTACCACCATCATTCCTGGTCCTGCTCCCCGAACACCGTCTCCTGCCCCAGCTCCGGCTCCATGCCTGCCGGAGCCTGTTCCAGAGCCCCAACCTCCCATCATCGTCGCGCCTCCGCCTCCGCCACCACCAGCTCCCTACCTACCACCACCTCCTCCACGCACGCCGCCTGCTCCCGAACCCGAGCCCGACACCTCCATTGAGGTCATTGCTGTGGACGTGGATCCTTCGGACACGCCACCCCGGCGTGCCAAGAGTCACAAGAGCCACAAATCCTCCCGCAGTAGCCATAGTGTGCACAGCAGCCATAGCAGCCATAGCAGCCACAGCAGCAGCCGGAGGAGCCACAGTCGGGGCCCCAGCCTGGATAGGGAAGTGTACATCGAGCGCGAGAAGCTTGTGCCATACCGCGTCCCTGTGCCGTACCCCGTGCGCGTCCAGCCCGAGTACGAAACATACCGATACGTCGAGGGCACGTCGCGCTCCCCGTCTCGCCATCGGTCAAGCCCAGACCGCGAGATTGTCATCGAGGACCGGCGGCGCCGGCGGTACATCCGGGACTAATTGACTCTCCTCCACGATGCGATGACATTACCACCATACGTTATCATGAACGAGAGGAAGGATCGTACGGAGGCCTGACTAGGGATTAAGTCAGGATCACTGGCGTATGATCCTTTTAATGAGGAGACAGCGTTAGGTTCAAGGTGCATAACGGGCGACACGTGAATGTGTAACGAGTATACGTGTTTATATATAAGGTTTTATTTATGGTATTTGGGAACGATGACAGACGGGTATGTGGTAGATTGATTTGATCGACCTGACAGGCACACGGCGTTTTCTTGTTCTTGACTTCGCAACACTAAGCAATTATGGAGGAAGCGAGGGGAATAAGGAGTTTGGGAGAACGTCTCAATTCCCTTGCCTACTATGTGGTTTTCTTGTAAACACTTAATTATTTTATTCTCGGTCATTATATTATTATACACTACACATGTATACACCTAAAGCCATACAACGTAATGAAAGCACAATCGGAGTACGTTTTGCATTATGTGTAAGACTGAACTGCTATTTAATCTCACTGTAAATATGTAATTTCGCTTTCTATGGATCTTAACTGCCCACGTCCATTGGTACAAGCCGTGAACTTGCTGATCCGTCTGATCGGTCCCGAGCATAGGGAGATCGGCCCCCGGCTGCATTAGTTGACGTACAAACCAACTAATACAAAGGCCTGTCAACCTCGGATACGTACGCCGTGCATCTGCAACCGATCAGGGTTTCTTTTTTTTTTCTTTTGCTGACAACGGATAGTGACTTGTGGCCTTTTCTCGATCACGGATGGTGCTTGAACGTTCGGGGATATAGAGGGTAGGTAGTACGGCATATGTATTTGAAAGATAAGGCACCTAGGCATGACAAATCGCCACAGATGCGGTCCTGCCTGATGGATTCGTGTCACTATTTTCTTATTTGTGTGAGGCGTTAATACGTCATACGGTATGAGGTAGATGTACGGTTGTGGGACGGCGGGTTGGAACTTGGAGGTTGAAGGGTACGTTGCGATGAGAAGTATGTCCTGGGAGGAGGGAGGAGGGAGGAAGGTTAGGGGAGTTGGGACTTGTTAGTAGCTTGCGGACGTATGTAGGATAGACGCGAGCGTAGGTGGATAATTAAGGAGATGAGAAGAGCACGGGTAGGGTTTCGTACGTTATAGAGTAGGTGTCCGACGTATGCGATACTATAGGGTAAAGTTTATTCTTTCAATTCATGACTCTGATCTCTCTCTCTCTCTACCTGCTTATTCCTACTTACGCAGCCCGATTATCTGCACACATACACAACAGAGCATCAAGGGAGGAGGCATAAGATCTTATGAAACTCGGTTTCAAAGTCGAGTAGGTTAGGTTTCTCTAGCTAAACCGTTTCAAAAACATGCTATCTAATGATCTACTGCATATCTCGAGAAGAACAGTTGGGGGGGAGGGTAGGGGGTATACTCAATAGCGCCATCTCGTGGGCAGTCGGCCGGGACCGCCGACGTCAATATACGCCGTTGCGGGCCGCGACGGCGGCATCCCATCAAGTCTAGATGGTGCCGGTCCTCCTCCCGGCAAGTCGTAATACCTCATGCCCGGCGCGGGCGGCGGCGGCGGCGGGAGCACATTTGCGTAGCCACCACCAGCAACTTTACCGCTCCATCTCCCCGAGGAGGTCGATAACGACAACGACGACGACGACGACGACGTAGAAGAAGAAGAAGAAGGGATCCCCCGCACCCAATTGAGGATGCCGCGCAGCTCGCCCATCCACCACAGGCCGGCGATGATGACGAGCAGGGTCGTGGGGAGGGCGGCGGCCCAGTAGGCCCACTGCCCGGCCTCCATGTCGCGCACGTCGCTCGAGTTCATCCCGAAGATGGAGCTTATCGTGCTCAGCGGCAGGAAGATGATGGTCACCATGGTGAAGGCGTAGACAGCGGCTTCCTGGCGGTCCTTGGTCACTTCGATTTTGTTTGTGTTCTGTTTCGGGGGGGGGGGGGGGGGTTGTAAGCGATATATTCATATATACGTATGTGTATGTGTGTGTATATGTATTCTCATGCGTTGCGTAAGTTCGCACATAAGAGAGTTGGGGGAGTTTTAATAGCAAGGGGGTACAGGAGAGCGTGGATGTCACGTACCATGATCTCAAGCTGCGAGGCCTTGTTGTTCAGCTCATAGAACTCGTCATCTCTGAGATCCAGCCAGGTGCGGCACTCGCGGCCGAACAGCTCGCGGAACCCGCCGGGGTCAGTGGCCGAGAGCTTGGAGAACCCGTCCGGCTCCCGGACGAGCTCGAAGTCGTCCAGGCCTCTTGTGAAGAAGTCGGTCGGGGCCTGGTACTGGTTAAGCCGTGCCCAGTTCCTGTCCACCCTAGACTTGTCCCGCTCCTTCTCGAGCATCTCCTTCTCCCTGCGGGACTGCTGGTCTCCCCAGTTCGGCCTCGGGGGCCTGCTCATGGCGACGACGGCCCTCATCTGCGAGGCGATCACGCCCCGGATCACGGAGACCTCTTGTTTGAAGAGCGTGAGACAGAGTTGGTATGAGCGATCGGAATCCTTCGTGGCGATCTCATTCTCCTATTTCTATCATGTTAGACAAAAACCGTCACATTCCGAGTCACGGTTGTACTTACAAGTCCCTTGAGGTACTCCGAGTACGTATCGTTAATACTTGAAAAAGTTCCCGTGGAGTCGTGAAGCAGCTTTAAGCTGAGCAACCCCACGAGCTCCATTGGCTGGACAACGGAGTAGTCGAGAAGGCTAACGGCCGGTAGCTCATCCATGATCTCGTTCATTCCTCTCTGGATCAGAGCTTCGGCGACGTTCATATTTTCTTGCCATACTTCCCCGTTCGAGGTGGCTTGGATAAGTGCCATGATCAAATGCAGCCACGCGCGGATGAGGCTATCGGGCACTTCAATCTTGTTACGAACATCTTCTGGCGCCTTAGAGAGGATACCCTGAAAAGATTGAACAGTCCTTGTAGTGTCCCGCAAGGTTGATTTGATCTGGTGTATATTATTGTGTAAGATTCCGCGGCTCCGCGGCTGCTTAACTTGTCTTGATCGACTTTTACTGTCCTCTTCTGCCCTCGCGTCCGGGCCTGCCACCTATAAGTGGGATTAGCGCAATTATATTCTTGGAAAAATAGGTATATTGCTCTCACTTCAACGAGTCTCTGAATTGAGCCCCAGAACTTTCCCACCGTAGGGATGCTTTCCTCAAGTCCTGGTGGTAGGAAAAACTCATAGAGGATATCTGCTGCGTTAAAGATGTCGACCCCATCTTCACAGTCGTCCTTTTTCTGACCAGGTTCCTGAATCTCTGTTCCTGCTTCCTCCTTTCCCTCTAAGTAGGCGTGGACAAGTTGGCGTGATGAACAGGAACACTCTTTATACGCATTCCGGTCGCTCGCTGCCGTTGAACCAAGCAGATACTCTTCAACATCAGTTAGCTGATTAACTAATGCACCCATATCTAATGTTCCCGATCCAGTATTAGCATTAGCTAAGTCCATCCAAGTGAAGACATGAAACTTGTTATCAGAAATATCTAGGAGCTTTGCTTCGTTATCCGAATCTCCCTCCTGACGCGCTGTCTGATCAGCTACCTTGGCTGTGACCTCGGGACTTGTCCCAAGCGGCTTCAACACGCCAGTAACAGGTGGTAGCGGGTGTGCTCTGCATATTTTGTTAGTTAAGCTGGTATAATAGAGTACGCGAAAGTTAAGTCATGGGGGACGTAAATACCCGAGGCGAAGATCCAGAGTTGTTTTGGTGCTCGAGTATCTCACTAGATTGACAATCTGTGGCCAGTCATCTCCAGTTATCAATCTACCATGATGGAAGATTTTCACGGCTTGTGGCCAGAACTCGTGAAAGTGTGTTAAGAAATCCTGCTATCTGTTCAGCGCTGTCGAGGGACAATGGTTTCCGATAGACTCACAAACCAAGTCAAACAAATCTCCAGAGGGAACGCCCAAAGTACGGAGTCATAATAGGAGACATAAATAGTCTTCATTTTTAAATCAGGTTGTTTTAGAGGTTCTGTGACAACTTCTACAGAATCACCTCTCAATGATGCGGCTGGCATTCGACCACAGGTGATAAGTAAAGCTACCACACTGGTAAGTCTAGGGTTAATCACAAGGGCTAAATAGGACAAACTTACTATTATCGAGTACAATACACCATAATTGAGCGATGTGGAAGCAGTGGCCCGCGGGTGCTTCGCCATTTTGACATACAACTTGCTGCATTTCGCGTTCTTGGGTAGTTCGCGCATACTCAGACTGAAGCAATGTTTCAACCGGGAATGAAGAGGGAGTGCTAGCCGAAAGTAGCCCTGAATATTTTTCGAGTGAGAAGTACGGTATACACAGCCATGTGAGCGATTTTGTGTCAGTCTGATCCTTAGCACGGCCGCCAGGGGAAATTGCCACGCGGATTGGCCGGGAATCCATGTGTCGCACAGTATTTCCTTTAGATGTTGGCCTCACTTTGACGTGGTTTCTCTTAACTTCCGTCAGGAGCTTCGTGAATCCAAAACGTTCGGAATCAGTGATGGAGGGAATTCGAGAGACCTCCACCTAGGCTATGAATCAGTACCAAGATCCACCGAGGGGGGAGGCAAAAGCTCTATCGCACCGAGAGTTCGTCAAAGTTCATTACTCTTTGCTCTAGATGCCTAATTTGAAGTCAGTTTAGATCAAGTTTAAACAGTTCATGAACCTACATCCATCTGAAAAGTGGTTGGCGCTGCTTTTTAGGATCGTGAATCACTGTTAGCTTGGCAGTATGGGTTCCATCGGAGACGGCGTCCCCAGTATATCGCGATTGAAAAATTTTCAGTGACCTTTTAGCAAATGAAGTGGCAGAATCGTCATCAGTGATTGTCGAACTATCCTCTGTATCGACACCGTTAGCTCCCTTCGTGGTCATCCCTGACCCCCTCGAAGGGACAAACTGAAATACTCTGCCGCCAAGATTCTCGTCATATCCTTCGTCATCATCGTCCTCGGTTTCAGAGCTGCTATCATCCTCTAACTCTGAAGAGCTTCCAGGCCGGTATGCATAGTGATCATCGCGTGTGGGGGGAGGGGAATAGGAACGGTCAGGCGACCGTGCTAAAGGCGCAAATCTTACTAGGCGTTCAGGCACGGACCGACTTGGAAGACTGGTATCGGTACTATAGCGTTTTCTTCTTGACCTACTGCGGCTCCCGCCGCTGTTTTCCATATAGATGTCTGTAGTTGGCCGGCTGGTAGCCCGTAGCATCGACGGGGTGTACGCAGAGGCTTCAGGACCATAGTACCAGGGATCCATCACTTGTTGCTCATAAATACCATGATTTCGACCTCGGTAACCTTGCCCTACCATAATTGGATAACTGCTTCCCGAGTTCTGCTGAGTCGTTAGCAAATAAGTTCAAGTGAATTTTGAATGGAGCAATTTTTTGCTACCAAGTCAAGCTCATCCGGTTCTGCTACAAGAGTCGCATTATAGCGGCCCCTCGGCGAGACATGCCGAACGCCTTCACGAAAGTGTCGCAGGGAATCAGCGGTCCCGCGCCTTTGTGAAGGAAATGAACCCGTTCGATGGGAGCGTGAGAGTGGGGGCGGATTTGATGGTCCATTCGACATATTTTGGTGGATACAAGTGAGGAGAGGTTTCCAAATATATACAACAATAAGTCAATTAGGGGACCAGCGATGTTGTAACCCACCGATGGATCATTGGAATCCCTCGATGGTCTGAGAGCCTTGTTGAGAGAGCAAGTGGATGGTACTAGATAAATAGACAGTAGATTAATTGACCTATGAGGTAACGTAATACCACTTCAAAATATAGCTGAACTTCCTTGGCCTGCTGACATTATAAAAACCAAACATTCGGAGAGGCTAAACTTCGGGCTAAAGTTCACGCCTCCTTCTTGTAGCTCGAAATTATATCGCATAGAATGAATGATTACATTGATATAATGCAAATGATCATCACTTGATTCATTGTTTTTTTTAGACGCTTACAATTAATTCTATATATTTTCATAGCATCTATAAATGTAAATCTTTACTGTGTCAATACTTATTCGCATAAGACTTCACAGTCACTAGACTGTGTTGCAATGCCAAGGTGACCTGTCGCGCATGCCATAAACCCCACATCGACAGAGGGCTATACTCCAGGGCAGCGGTCAGTTGATAGAGGATCTCCCCGGCAAGGAGGTTAGTGGCACTCACTATGAAGATCAGCTCTAAGTTCGTCTCTCGTCCAATAAGCATGCACATGTATTTACAGTAGTGCAGTTCATCACATGTAGCCAGTTTCACATATAGAGAATTTACCTCCAAACCTAACTAAGATGCCGAAGTACCAAGGATAACTACCTTAATAACTATGTATGTAGACTCTGAAGTAAGGTGTTAGTCTATATAAATTACAGTATGATTGACGGTTTCATTTTTCGTTGTTATTAGCTTCTGCTGAGCCAAGGAAAACAACACACATAATTGTTGTTGAATGTGGGTTAATAAATATCACACTAAGGTCGATTATCTACAAGAGCAGCTATATTGTTTTCATTTGCGCTAAAACAGCTATCTAACTTAGGCTAAGTCTCCTGATGCTCATTTACTCAAGATCATCACCTAATATCCCTTGGCATTTTCATAATGCGTGCGCTGGGTATAGGAAACTGAGGAAAAAATCACGAATAGTTTCAACCTCGTCGAAAGAACAGATCTTTGCGATATCTAATTGCAACATCAGCATTACAAAAAAAAACTGATATAACTATAAAAAGCGATTTACAAACTCACATTGATCCGGTCTCACTACTATTATCGCCTTGTTCTTGGCTGCGTCGATTCCATAAGTTTCGAATGCATGGCCGTGTCCAGAATCGTAGCTCTCATCATCCACCAGGACTTTGTGAAGACCTAGGAAGTGGGTATCAGCTTCGCTGACCTTGCTTAATTCTGATGAAACTTTGACTTCCAGATCGTCTTACATTTCATCCTCCACTTCCCAGTAACGGGGGTAAAGACTTCATTGATCCACTCGGCTTGAATATCAGCACGTTTCATCCGCAAGACCAGGATGCTCTCAATGACACTATCCGTGTCTACGCCGAAGGGCGTGAAATGCCCTGTGATACTCTGGAGTTGGCTAGAGAGCTACGGCTGATCAGCATATCCCCCGGTTGCTAAGAAACAAGTAAACGTACAGTATTAAGCCTCTCTCTACTTCTCGTCTGGCATAGATCGCCAGAGAAAACGACAATATGCCAACTACAGTTAGACCTAAGTTCAGCGAGAAGCTGCACAGTCTTTGCGTCGGAGTATCGCACTACTTGTGCACTAGGAAAACGCATTCCGGCCGTGAACCCTTTCGCCAGAGATAGGCTTTCTTGACTTGTGGGTGCGACGATTAGGGAAGTGTCATATCGAATTCCTTGCCCGGCGGTGTACTGACCAGCCCTGACGAATTGCTCTGCGAAGTGCTCCGCCGTGATGCCATTTTCCTGGCGATACTTCGATGAGAACAGTTTCGTGAAGTAGGTATCGAACTTAATTAGCTCATCTGCCGTGCTCTGTCGCTCTGCAACATATGTTTTGAGAATTTCAGGAGAGGCACGGCCTGTGAGGACATGACCGAGTTTCCAACCTATGTTATACCCGTCCTGCAAGCTAACGTTCATGCCCTGGCCTGCCTTGGGGGAATGCGTATGGCAGGCATCCCCCGTTAAGAAAATGCGGTAGTCTCGGTGGAAATGATCTGCGAGTCGTTGTCCGATCATATAGACAGACCACCATCTTGTTTCGGTGATATCCATGATATGCGGATGGAATATGCGACGTGCCAGTTGGTGTAAGTCCTCAAGCTTAACGCCGGCGGCTTCAGTTCCCACAGGTAACTCCATGTAAAGACGAACCATGTAATCTCCTTCGCGGGGAATAATCACCATATTCCCGGCAGAGGATAGTAAGACGCATTTCTTGCGTATATCCGGGAAATCTGTCCGGGGGAATACATCCATCACTCCCCAAACAGCGTCCGTACTATCACCGATCATCTTGAACCCCAGTGACCGTCGGACGGTGCTATGTGCTCCATCGCAACCCTAACATCATTCCACTCAGTCATCTTGATAAAAGTTGACAAAACTTGAGAATCCTTACCAAGACATATTTCGCTCGCCAAACTTGTTCTTCGCCATCTTTTTCCGCAGTAACTCGCACGCAGTATGGATCAGTCTTAGCAGCTTCACTATCGAGTTTGACGCCCGTCACCTCGCATCCATACTCGACAGCATTCTCCTTCACCTGTGACAACAGCAGTGCATTCACCCTTGCCTGGTTCAATATCACGTGGGGACGATGGCTTACGCCCGCTTCCTTATCGGGTGCGAAATGCGACCTCTTGATCCGGCCCTCAGAATCCCCTTCCGAGTTCCAGAACGCGAGCTCCATGACGTGGTACGCCTCCTTCAGCAGCTCTTCGCCGATTCCCAGGCTGTCGAAAATTTCCACCGTCCGTGTCTGCACGCCGTCGGCCTGCCCGATATCAAGGGGGCCCGGCCTCTGCTCTAAGATCTTGAAGTCGACATTATAGCGTGATAACCAAACCGCAGCGCAGAGGCCGGCCGAGCCGCTACCGCATATTATGACGTCGGACTTTCTATCAGTCATGACTTTATAATGGTGGCTGTATATTATTAGCCAGTGTGACGGATTAAAATGTATAAATACCGAGGTTACATACTCGCTTGAAATGGGGTTCTTGGGGATCGTCCCCCCACCCCCTCATGCACATTATGCGTCAGGGACTATCCTGAGGTCTCACTACCTATACGAATTCTCGGAGATACCGGGCTATATAATTAACACGCACCGCTTATCTAACCTCGCCATTCTTCTCTTACACTTCACCCGGGACGTGGCCATCAAAGCAAAGGATGGAGTGAGATCCAATTGAGTTCTCACGTATACTTAGGTTTATGGGCAGCGTATAGTCAATGGGGATAGACTATGACTTCTGCTTATTCCGACCAATAAAAGTTCGGCCTAGAATGACTGCATGATTTGCAACATGGCTAAGAAGATAGAATCAAGCATTCAAAGACGACGACCCGCCGTGGAATAAGACAATTACGCTTGATGATATGAGAGATCAGCATCCATATATACCCATTGTATTGAAGGAAGCTTTTAAGTATCCAAGTTATTAGCCCTAAATGAAAATACATATTTCTATAGTGTGAAAGTCACGCACTCCGTTTACAATTATATCCGCGATGGTACTGTTAATCCCACCCCCATCCATAGTACTAATATCCACGTGCCCTATATATGTATCTTCCCTCTTTTCTTTTTTCTCTTTTTCTTCTGTAGACAACCACCTTAACCTCCCGATCTATTCAGGACTTTGAGGAGATGCGTGGGTTCAACTCATGCGATACGAAACCCCGGTAACCCCATTAATAATTATACATCGATACCCCATGTTCCATCCAAACTGACGCCCTTTGAGTTTGAATAGTGGAACGGAAAGTCACACGCCGAACTCGATCATCGTGGCTCAATGCCCTGATGCCGCAACAGTTCAGAGACGATCAGCAGCCTGTCTATCATAGCCCCCGTCGCGTGGGGTCGGTTGGAGCATTGTAGAGCTAGAGGGCGTTCCCTCCGGCGACATCGCCGCCCCCGGAGGTCTCTCCATGCGTCCCATGCGGTACGCGGCGGGGTCCCCTCTTCGCATGGACAGACTACGGAACGGGTCTACGTACGGAGCGCCCAAGTACATGAGAGCCGCCGCCGCCACGGCAACGACAATCGTGACGGCAGACATGACGAGGGACATTCTCGTCAAGTAGGGTACGATGCGAAGGGTGTCAAAGAACCTCCACCACTGCCAGGTGCGCCATGCCGATAGGGACGCGAGCACGATGCTGACGATCCCGCAGAGACCGGCGGTCGTCTGGACGAGGAGCTGCAGGGCCCGGCTCCTCTCGTAGTGGCGCCGGCTGCACAGGAGGACGGCCAGGAGGATGAGCCAAAACGCCGATAAGATCGTCAAGACGAGCAGGTATTTTGCTACGCAGTTGGCGTCGGATTGGCGTGGTGCCGTGGTCGTTATGGATAGGTCGGAGAAGAGGGGCGAGAACACGGTACTGACGATCGAGAAGAAATAGTAGCATAGGCTGTTGATAAAAAACAGCATTATCAAGGCACATATGACCTTAAATTTAGTGAGCTTATCCATCGGCATATTTGATTCTCTTGCTCTCTTGCTCGGATAATATTAGATTCTGTGGAGAGCACCTCGCTGATGAACCTCGAACGAGTGACGATAATGAGGTATGGAGAAGTAGATATTAGGAGATGCTGGGTCTGATAGGTTAAGGGAAGGAGATATGGGATGGAGGCAGAGTTACTGCTTTATAAACCGGGAATCATCCAACGCAAGGAGGCGTGCATACGGGAAGAAAGATTCGATTCCTCCCGACTTAAAAACCAATATGATCAAATGACTTGGCCTTTTTTGGTTTTCGATGGCATAATGGTCATACAAGACGTAATGCTAACTCGGGATCTTACATGCAAGTTCCGCCAGAACATATTGGATCCGTACTTTCGTAGAAGGGTTCTTCAGGGATGTTGGGAGAGAGGGTACTTACAGCCAACAGAGAAGAAGAAGGGTTGCACAAAACGATCATCTGAACAACTGCGATCTTTTCCATATTGTGATACACAGCTCAATACAGCCTACTCAGTCTGATCATATTTTACCTATTTATAATGTCGGATCAAGTTATATCTCCTTTGGGGGGGGGGGGGGGGGGGAACCAGGTAACTAGTCGCAACTGATCTTCTATTGAAGCTGCCTTGTGATATACTCTTTATATTATTGTGCAATGCAACCCCCACGGTAACCTTGCAAACAGACTATGTCCCCCAAAATACGGACCTCGCTAACTTGACCAGTTAAAAATCACACGATGCTCCAAGATACTTGCCTACATATTAATCATACATATACCCCGAATGGCCTTTTCTCGTCTTATCAACCCGCAACAGGTAATCACAAAACCGACCTCACACCCTCCTCCTTCAGCTCCGCCGCCACGCCCCGCGCGATCCAGTCCGCGATCGCCATGACCGTGATCATCGGGTTCACGCCGCTCGCGCTGGGGAACACGCTCGCGTCGGCGACGTACAGCCCCTCGACGCCCCAGACGGCGCCCCGCGGGTCGACCACGCCCGCGGGCGCGGACGCGCTCATCCGGCACGAGCCCATCTGGTGCGCCGAGCCCCACGCCGCCGAGCCCGGGTTGCCCGCGGCGCGGACGTGCTTCAGCCAGTCCTGGAACTCCGGGTCGTCCTCCTCCCCGGCTTCCGGCGAGTCGTCGCGAGGGTCCTCCTTCTGCCGCCGCCGCCGCCGAACGAAGGGCTCGACGCCCTGCAGGAAGGGCCGGATCTCCTCGGCGCCGGTGGCGTGGCATATGCGGGCGAGGGCGATGACGCCCTCGAGTACGTGGGCGCGGTCGAACGCGCTCGGCGTGTAGGCCACGCGGGGCCTGCCGGTCTCCGGGTCCGGGTAGATCTGGCCCGTGTCCCGGTCGCGGGCCATCGAGAAGAAGGTGTCGAAGTGGCGGTACCTGAGCGTGCAGAGCTTGAAGTCGATGGCGCTTCTCCAGGGCATGTTGGCGTATGCGAGTAATGGCTAGGCTTCTGTGTCAGCAGGGAAGAAGAAAGAGAAGAAGAAGAAACAAGCTCAGAATGTTCATATAAAATCAAAAGCATACCACTGTGCACATGGGCTCGAGCTTGACTCCGTGGCCTTGGTTATCCAGGTTCTCGAGGGACGAGCAGACACTAGTTATAGCACAGCCTGCCGAATGTTAACATGGAGGGATCCAGCCAATAACGAATATACATTTAACAGGTTCACATATACCTTCCCACGGCCGGGTTTCTTCCTTCCAAAAAGCCCCGACGGTGTTCACTGGATGGAGATGCAGATTCTTGCCGATTTGCGGATTCTGGCAGGATACTCGCACAGTCAGCAACACGTACATACACACAAAAAATGAACACAAGACCCTACTACACCTGAAATATGCCATAATGGGTACTATTACCTTTAAGCCGCTCTTCCGCAGCAAAACGGGACTCCACAGAGTCCCGCAGGACACAACCACCCGCTTCGCCCTGATGACGATATCGCGCGTGACGCGCTCGCCGGGCGAGCTGCCCAGCCCGCCGTCCTGGTCCCTCGACACCCACTTGCCGACGATGCCCGTCGCCCTCTTCATCTTCTTCGTCTTGCTCCCCCAGCCTCCAGCAGCAGCAGCAGCACCGCTGCCTTCGTCGTCGAAGGTCACGCGGTCGACGTGGAAGCCCTCGACGAACTCGGCACCGGCGTGCGCCGCGGCGGGGAGCCAGCTCACGGCGGGCCCCTGCTTGGCGCCGGAGCCGCAGCCGAAGTGACAGTGTCCGCAGTGGTGGTCGCGGCCGCCCGAGTTGTGCGGCGTGGCCGTAGCGCGTAGGCCTAGCCGCGCCGCGCCGTCGAGCAGCGCCTGGCCGCGGTGGTTCTGCCGGACCGCCGCGTCTGAGACGCCCATGAAGTCCGCGACGCGGTCCAGCGACCCCCGGAACGCGGGCGTGGCGAAGAACGGCAGGCCATCCTTCTCGGCCCATTCCCGGAGCACGTAGTCCGGGGTCTTCAGGCTTACGCCCCACTATAGGAGAAAGTCCCAGTCAGCACATATTCCCCGGTCTAGAAGTTGGTTTTTTTTTTTTTATAGAGGAATAGATAGATGGGGCATAACAGAGCGTAAATGATAAATGCCGTATTTGTTTATGCAAGCACGATCGAACACTTACGTTCACGGTCCCGCCGCCCCCCCACGCGCTCCCCGCGACAATGTTCAGCGACCCGTCGTCCACGCCCATCGCGCCGTTGCTCTCGAAGAGGTGCGCCTCGGCGGCGGGGGACCGCATGGGCAGCTGCGCGGGGGGGAAGTAATACCCCTTATCCACCACCACGACGCGGTGGCCCGCCTCGGCGAGCACCTTGGCGCACACGCCGCCGCCGCAGCCGGACCCCACGACGACGACGTCGGTCTCGAGCACGACGGGCGTCGCCGCGTCGCCGAACGCGAACTGCCTGAACCCGTAGCCCGCCGGCGCGCCGGCGCGGTACCCCGCGGGGAGGTCGGACCAGCCGCTCAGGCGCGCGAACTGCGGGCTCGTCTGCACGAAGGTCTTCTTCGCCAGCGCCGTCACCGTCTTGGCGAGCAGGCGCAGCGCCTCGAGGTACGACGCTTGCCACGAGCGCAGGACAGCCTCGCGCTGGTTGGCCGAGAGCTCGTAGAAAGGCCGGCGGTAGCCGGTCAGAGGCACGCTGCCCCAGTGGGATCTGTAAAAAAATAAAAAATTTCGTTAGTGTGATTATTCCTAAGAGAGATGGTGTTTTCTTTTTATTAAAAGGAAAGAAAAACGATTCTCCGGGAGCGGGGAGATTTCAGCAATGGATAGAACTGACCCTAGCAAAGAGAGAATACGCCCGAGCATCTTCCTCGTGTCCGCCGGGGCCACGCTCAGCGTCCTGGCCATCTGATCTCTGAAGGCCTGGCCGTCGGAGACCTTCTCCGCGAGGTACGCCTCAAAATCCTCGCGAGTCGGCGCGCTCGCCACCTTCGTCTTGGCCAGCTCGAAGTGCGAACCGAGCGCGTCCGGCGAGATTCGGTACGCATCCTTGCTGCTACTACTGCCGGCTCCACGCTTATCCTCTGGACCCGAGTCCGACACGATAGAGGGGACAACCGTGTCCATGAGCGCAAACCACACCCTCCATTGCGCCTCGTCGAAGAACGACGTGTCGCCCCGCGGGGGCAGGGGCACGTCGACGTGGGACGGCGACTCCTCTTGCCGTTCGTTCGTGGTATCCGCCATTCTTCCACGAAAAGTTGCAAAGGCTTATCTTATACTGCTACCTATATATAAGGGTATACCTAGGTGTGTATCCAACACGAGAAGAGTTACAAGCCGTAGTATTCAGGCTCCCTTTGCAGGCGAGGCGGGGGACAAACATGAAAAAAAGGCAAGGCTAGGTAGGGAGGTACATATAGTTATTGGAGAGATTGTCGATCGATCTGTGCTCGTGCGCGCGTGCACGCTTTGCACTAAGAAATAGCCCGACGACGATGCCTACTGAAAGCGGAGGCTTGAGATGTCCTCTGTGTGGCAGAATGTCATATGCCGACAAGAGTGAAGACCGTCCAGAGCTAGAGCTAAGGTAGATCGGTCTAAGTTGACCGAGGTTCTCCGCAAGTCATGAAACCTGATCCCTGAAGAAGAAAAACGTCTTGGTGGGCATATACAAAGGCCGCGATGTATAGATAGATTGTCCCTCAAGGCTCGCAGATGACTGATGGCTGGCTTAAGCCCTTCAGCTGCGTGCTGCTCGGCTATCTATATTCCTATTTGCTACATTCGCAGAAAATATTTTCCTGTCTTTGATGCCTCCAAAGCCATCTATTCGTTTCATTGATGCAAACGATAAGTAGGAAAAGCAGATGTCATTCTGTATAGTACATCGAACCGGCGACCCAAAAGGAGGTTCAATGCACATTTTTACACCAGTTATGATTTCGCATAGTCCCCACACACAACCCCATTCTAATCAATTGCTTACTATACTGGATTCAGAAGTGATATGTGTACCAGACTTGCATCAGGTACGGGCACTGGGGACTGTGGGGAACTTATAGAGTCAGAACTTTAACACAAATATTAAGAAAAGAATATCTATAAAACTTTTTATATATAATCCTCAAAATATCCTTTTTTTCTAGTTGTTGAATTAATTCCCTCACCACATCTGCACTATGTTCTGTTCCTCGATTCTCTTTCCCTTTTCATGTTTGTTCTACCTAGAAACCTAATCTCAAATCACCAGGTCCGCGGATCCCGCGCCCGGGGGGCAATCATCGTTCCATGTGCAGAGTTGCGGGGAATTGGAGGGTTGCTTGGCATGTATTGGAACACGAGCGATTGGACAATCAATGAATGAAAGAGTATGTAATATGACTTGAGTGTCTAGTGTGCACCTGATCTACGAGACACCGAGCGCTTTCTGAGAACAATCCCGCGGATGCCGTGTCGTTCTACCGCATGTTTCAACAATTAACCTAGGTTACTTTCTTATAGCCTCTAGTTCCTAGGTACATACCTAAGATACCTGCGTTCTTGTTGACCTACCGCGACATTTTAGAGTGGAGGGCCCAGGTTGGGAGAGACCTCAGAATCCATCATGTTAGCCACAACAACCAATCATATCTGCAAAGAGGCATCCTATATGAATCGTATAATCCACACAGGAGGACTTGTAAAGGTGCATAGCACCACAAGGATTAGGTACCTTCATTATACATTTACACACATGAAGACGCAAACATGCTATAGAGGTGGAAGATATTTGGTCATATAATAAAAGTAGTATCTACCACTCAAGACAGGTTATAACATGGTATCCAAACTGTCATTGCTTCGATGTTTCCTGTCGACCACAACTGGGCCTCAATTCGTCGAGTCACCCCTGACAGGTAGGTCAGTTACCTCATCCATCTCATATCGCCCCAAGAGCTTCGAAATTGAGAATTGAAATCTCCTTGCACAACGACCACCAACGCCGCCAAGGTTACAGCCATACTGGGCGCTTCACGCTTCAAAAGTAAAAGAAGAAAAGAAGAAAGGAAAAGAACCTCCTTATGCACCAATCTCCTTAACGCCGTTTTCGAAAGGTCATAGGTATTGTACAGTCGTCAGGAGGGATAAAGATGCCGGTAAAATTGACATCAACCCGAGTTCAGTCAGCCCTAGTAGGCTTCTGCCACAACACATCGCTTATACCACCACGAGATAATATCGCCCGGCCTCTCCAATATATATATATCATTATAATATTACGATCGGTAAGATCGAGTCTTTTGAGGCGATTTTGTGTAATGCAAAGGACGGAGGAATTCGGGACTTGGAGAGCTGTAGTCGAAGGCTCTGTCTAAAATGGATATTGGATGAAAAGGATTGATTGGGTATGCAATGAAAATGGAATCGAGAGACAGAATGGTATCTAGCCAAAGAAATAGCGAAATTGTGGTATATCGTGAATATATAGAAGTGAAATCAGTCAAGATAATCGTCAGAATTGGGTCGTGTATTGTGGTAATCGTGGGCTCGATCACATTCGGGTTTCCTCTCTTAGGCGGCTATTCGACCCTTGAGGATGGATCATATTACCCATCATCAACATCGAGCTCTCCCTTCTCTTGGCTTTGTTACTGAACGACTGATCATACGCTGAATTGGAGTTTCCATTGTAGTCTTGTTCGTAAGAAGACCCATAGTGTGGACGATCATAAGTTGGTTGCTTTGAGGCCATCATTTGATTCATCGCTGGATCATACCCGGACGGGACAAACAAGCCATTGTCATATGCCGGGCGCATGGAGGCATGGGGTACAACCCCTTGTTGAGCAAGAAATTGTGGTTCATAAGATTGGCGGGGTGGTGGTGTCGGTGTTGGTCGTAAATTCCCAGCTACAGCAGGTGGGGGTGTTGGTGTCGACCGCTGTGTCTGTTCAACGATCCGTTGCCTATGTGGCGAGTCCGCCGGCCCAGCAGTTGATGGTCGTCGCGGTTGGGATTCTAATGGCGCCTCAGACAGGGGTGATGGAAGTTCGTACTCTTCGGGGTCTATGCCGAAGACACCTTCGTAGTTCTGCAGAAGCAACGCAAAAACCGGAGCCGGGATATTGAGCGTTGGAGAGAAAACAATTCCAACATTGCGTACAGTCATTTTATTCTTGTCCGAATGATTAATGATTTTAATCAGGAAAGCAATCAGATACTTCAGCAAAGTCTCGTTAGCAAGGGGAAGCCGCTGTACAAGTTCCGCTAAAGCTTGTATCTTCTCCCGATGGTTTGACATTTCTATAACTGAAACAAATTGAGCATGGAGATTCTGCGTGAGTATGGTGGTTGGAAGTTCCCGGAGGTATAGTTTCAGCAAGGAGGCCACGGCGTGGATGTCGTAGTAAATTTGATCAGTAAGGATATTCACATCTCCTTCAGTGTTGAACCGCTCGCGAAGTTGTTTAATCACAACGTTAGAACCACTCAGCCGGAAAATACCCTCTTCCAATATAGCATTCTTAGCATCAAGGTACTGGATGCAACGGTATACCACGGCGGGAAGAGGAACGTCAATATCGACCGGTCCGTTGAATCGAACGGCGTCGCCCAATGACGCTCCAAAGACCTGGCGAATTGGTCCTCGGTAATCGCCCTGCCCTTGAGGACTGGAGCCATAAAGAGGGTCTTGATCATCCGTTGAAGATCGAGCCTTGGGGCCAAATCCAAAGAAACTACGCTTTCTTTGCTTCTTTTCGTCCACAGTTGGTCCAGGTGGTACTAGACCCGCCTTTCCACCCCAAGACGCAGAGTCGCTTATCAACTGAGGATCCTTTGGACCTGAGATTATGTAGGCCGCATTGTTTGGCTTATCTAGAGGGTCGGGTGTATTGGCTCCTCGGCGTCGGGGAGCGACACCGTCGGGAATATCACCCTGCTTGGCTGTGTCGTAACTAATCCCAATCAGCTCCTCCTGACTGTTGTTTCGTGCTTGCGATTTGCCCTGGCCATGTGCCTTTTTCTTCGCATTTGCACCAAGTTGACTTCCAGACCCATTGCGGTTATGGGTTGCATTGGAGTGCGAGTCATCCTCTTTGGGGTCACGGTAATCAATCCAACGTAGTAAGGCTTCAACCCATTGGTCACGCTCTTTATCACTCTCGGCGCACAGAACATGCTTCACATGACTAGTGGAATCCTTCTTCTTTGGCTCGAGAACCAAGAATGCATGGCGATATTGGTTATCTAGCTCGTCGCCGTTTGGACCACTCCCCGGCGAGGCGCCATCATTGCTTTGTTGCGACTGCTTTCCAATCTGCGCATTTTGAAGCTTGATTGTGCCCAAATGAGCGCCACCAGGAGCTTCGTAATACTTCAAGTGAGGGCCATCGAGAACAAAGAATCGAGCTTTCCATCCGCCAAAATTCTTACCCCTCTTGGTTAGATAGCCATGTCTAAACGGTCTACCTCCAGGGCCTTTTTGTTGGACGCCAGCTTCGTGGATCCGGTCAGTGGAAGATGCTTGTTCATCGGCGTTAGGCGGGAGGGTATTGGTCGATAAATATTTGCATAGCTCTAAAGCCGTCTGGAGATCGAGGGGCGTGTTGAGTAACTCCTCTAGATAGTGATCCAAGAAAGTGCGACGGGCATCAAGTTTAGCAGGCGCATGGCCCGTGAACAGAGACCTATCGGGTGTTTTAGTTGTGAATTGTGAACATTGCTTCATCCTCTGGTCCAATTTCCCAAAAGACGTAGTGTCTTTTTCCACTCGCCACAGCTCCCCTCCCTCAAATCGGGAGAAGATCGCCAAAGTGAAGACCGGGTCTTCCTCTAGCTGTGTCAGGGAAAGCAGACTAGCTCTTGACGGTTTCATGCGAGACGAAGCCACTCTCACCGAAATCGATGGAAGAGCATTCGGAGGCAGCAGTAGATCAGGGTATTCCTCGGTGACAAATCCCTTGTAAATCTTGGTACGTTCAACTGGACTCTCGTGGCCAGATGTAGGGCTAGGCTGTTCGTTCTCAGCTGTCTGTTTTACGATGTTGAGCGATTTCGGCGACGTCAAACTTAAGGCTTCAGTTCCAGAGGAGGTCGATCGCGGTGTATTAGGGGGTAGCGGGATTGGTTGTCTGGGAGCTCGCGGTGAGAGTGGTACGGCAGATACGCCGATACTCCTAGGAGATAGGGGTGGTGAATGGAGTACCGCCCTTCCTGCCGTCGGTCGCGGGCTTGCTGGCAACCCAGGACTCATCGGGGGGACAAACAAATTCTGCTGGGTCACGCTGCCATTCAAAACACCGGCTAAGGAGGCTGGCAGGTTCTCTTGTGCAGGCATCGGCTGAGCGGCGGCTAGTCGTGGGCTAGATAAAACGGCATTCTGAGGGGTTTCTGGTTCACCCGTCATGGGCGTTCCCTTCTGGCTACCCTTCTTGCTCTTTTTAGACAGGCTACGAGCCTCGGCTTCTTTTAACGCTAGTATCTCTCTGTCGCGATCATCCTCTTCTCTCGTCCGTCGTCGTCCTCGCTTGTCGAGAATTGGGAGTTCGTCAACTTCTAACAAAGAATCGTAATCTGACTCGGAATCATTTTCGTCCTCAAGCGGTAGAGATGCTACTACGTTTGAGTCTTTTTTCAATTGCAACGGGGCAGGAGGGGGTTTACGTGGCGGCGCAGCAGGCGGAGGAGGGAATTGCGATATTCCCATATCAATCAGTGGAGTTGGTTCAATGACCGATACAGCCGGCGGATGAGCCGTTGGAGGCTCGGGAGGCGGCTCTCGTGGTGGCTCACTAGGAAGACTTCTCGAAGGAAGCAGAGCAGCATTGAGCGGAAGTTCTTTTGCTACTTCGGCTGCTTTCTTAGCCGCTTCGGCAGCCCGATCCTCTTCTTCGCGGTCGAAGTGGTCGAGCGCATGTTCTGAGGGCTTGGGCATCGCATGCGACGGGTCCAGAATTTCACCCACTGCCGACGGCGGTGCGTTGATGACTTGATCTGCAGGCGGCGTGATGGGATAAGGAGCTAGCGACATATCGACGGGAGATTGCTTGGCACTGCCGGAATCCAAGTTGGATGGTGACGCGGGAACATCAGCACTTTGGTCCTTAGTCGGATTGGCATTGACTCGCGGAATCGACACTGCATCGCCCGGGGGCGTCTCGCGTTTCGCAGGTTCATCGTGTGCTGTCATGACATCTTTTAGCTTCTTACGATATCTCTCCTTCTCCTTCAAGGCCCGCTCAAGATCTTTGTTCAGGCCCAGTATCATTGCTCTCTGCTTATCAACAAGCCGCCATAATTGCGCATTTTGTTGAGACTGCGAATGCTTCTCTTTTAGTAGATACTGGATAACGGCCTCGGGGCTGCCGGCTGCCTTGACTAGGTTGGCGACATCTGCGTTTGCATCCTGCGAGCCTGGCTGCGAGGAATTGCGGGAGGATATCGCCGACATTGCCGAGTCAATGGATGAGGTTCGAGGAGCCCCTTTGACGGCATCGGTCCTCGGTGCCGTTGAGCCGCCTGCCATACTTGGCAGGCTTGCAGCAGAGCCTAAGGGCTTCGTTGTAGCGACCGGGTCCGAACCACTACGCGAATCATTCGGAGGCGTCAGTCTCGATCTAGACGACAAAAATGGGCATGTTAGTCCCGTAAGCACCGTCTCGGATGTCTAAAGTAGTAAAGCAGAGCAATGGAAGAACAGAGAACAGAGAACGAACCTTGAATTGTTCGAAACGGGCGTATCTGGAGGAGAAAAGTCACCCTTGCGATAGTTCGATCCTGCGAAGCGAGAGCCCTTGACGGGGTGTTGTGGCGAGAGAGGGAGTTGTAGTGGTTCCTTTAGAATTTGCGTGACAGAGGCGGCCGGGAAGGATTCGAGGACCGGCGAAGGGAATTTTGAGCGGTTTGGACTCGCGCTGGACGGCGGAGACACGACGGTACTCGTTTGTAGCGGGCTGGGAGTGGGTTTGCGTTGTGATCTGGTACTATTGAGGGTGGAGATTCCAGGTCAGCGCTGATCTCACGACACGACACGGCGTCTGCAAGAGAGGGGGCGGTGGTTTGGATGTAGGCAGTGGTCTTCGAGAGAGCTGGAGGTTTCACAAGCCGTAAGATGGCTGTAAATGATGTTTAAGGAACATCTTTGCTCCACCTATAGACCCGTTTCTCGCAGCAGTACCGTGCCCGGATGGAGTCGGACTTGGCCACTCATCGTCGCGCGCGAGCGACGCACGTATAAGACACAGACAAGCAGACCGAGACCCAGACCCAAACCCAGACCCATAATCATAACCATAGCCATAACCATAACCATAACCACGACTACAACCACGACTACAACCACGACCGCGTATAGAGAAAAGATGGGAGATGGCGTGCTTGGTACTCACCTCGTGCCAGCGACTGGTAGAGAAAGAGACGGTAACGAGTTGTTGGCGTCGGAGAGAAGGTCGAAGTCGACCGCGGCTCTACCTATAGTCGGGCTGTCCTGAGTGTCGAGGGAGGACTGGCTAAGCTGACAATCTGACGGGCTTTCGCTACGCTGGAGCGTTAGGTGCGACATCGTCCACTATGCAAACGGTCCGGGTTGTGCCCCCCCAAGGGTCAAGGGTGGTTGGTCGAGAGCCAATCGTTGTTACCGGCCTCCTGGAGGTCAGAGCTTCGCAGGCCAAATAACCTGCTTGGGTTTCAAGACACACTCGGTGACCCTGATTAGCGTCGCATGTATTCGACAAGAGGGTGAGGTCGCACGGCGTTCTCAATCCGGGCCGCCGAAGAAAAGCAGGGTTCAAGGGAAAAACCAGACTCAGAGAAGAAGCTGAGTGCGAGCGGATACCTGCTGCGGGCGAAAATGCCAGCTGCACTACGAAGTTGTTCTTGGTGATGCTTGTTGCGTTCTGATGTTATGCGGGGCCGTATTATTACAATTGATCGGGGGGGGAAGAAAGAGATGGGTCAGGTGTAAGTGTTGAAAGAAGCAAGAGAAGAAGAAGAAAAAGGGAAGACAAGAAAATTCAATCTGGCATTCGCAAGCTTACACAGAAACATACGTAGTGCGTACCTACCTACCTAGGTCACTTACACTCCCTTTTCCCAATGTGACGAAAGGCCTGGGTTTTTTAGGGGGAGGTAGGTAGAGTCTAGAAAGATAGGTACATAAGACGCATCTCTATGTACCTGCTATGTAACCCCTGACGGCGCTAATAGACAAGTGCCTCCATAGCTGAGGTAAGTTGTGCGACAGAGATACGTCTGCATATCCAATCCCCTAGGTTGATGTTAGACTAAACCCGTCATCAATTGACCTACCAAAACTCGTTCATCTTCTGCCTTAGGTACCTAATCTAGGTACGTTATCCAATGATGATCGACAAAATTTCGAGATAACCACCCCCACCACCCGAACCCATGGTTTGCAGATTAGTTGAGTAGTAGCGCCGTCAGTGGCTACATTGATGTGCCTAACAACTCTAGCATCGACTTAGCGGCCGGAGAGAAGAGGAGCACGACAAAGAAAACCGTTCGCCGTACTAGCAGCACGTGGGACATGGATGCACGTCTAAAATGAAACGAATACCTAGATACCTACCTAGGCATGGGAATAAGAGAAATAAAATAAATCCAGATTGTATACTATAGATAGTATTCTCGTGTCTGTTTCTGCTTCTGTCTCTGTCCCGTCTTGTCTTGTTACATAGTCAATTCTGTATGGTTATTATGATTATTAGTAGTTATTAATCTGTCTTCTTAGCGTATCTTTCCTGTTTGAGATCCAGAGGTTTGTGACTTGCTACGAGGCTAATTGTTGATCCAAGGGTCTTCAAGAAAAAGGGAGAGCCCATCTTTTCCCTTTAGGGACGCCTCGACAGAGAACCGCCCCCCCCCCCCCTTTCCTATCTACCCTTTGAACCCCGGATTACCTTAATTAAAATCACAAGCAGGGACCCCTGCTTAGGCAAAGTCTTGGGGGGTTTCCCTCCGAGTGTTCCCATTCCAACATGAAGCACGCAGGAGCTTATCCCGTGCTAGAAATCGAATTTTCTATCGTTCGATACTTTAGTCAAGGGAGTTAAGCGACTCCGCCCTGCAAATAAAATGAAATAACGAAAACGTCCAAAAGGAAATAAATAAATATAAACATAAGAACAAAAAGCCAGAAGAGGGAGAGAGAGACGAGAGACGAGAGATGCGTGCTATACATAGAATGAAGAAGTGCTCATCGCTTTCGGCGTCACTTGACTATCTACTCACTACTCATTATTACGTGTATGTATGAGTTCTGATAGCGCGTAGTGCGGGCTGTTGTTCTCATATGTATCATGCAGGGGATCGCATGTGGGCTTTCTGCAGGAACAAGATACAAGATAGCCAGGGTCCCAGTGCGGAAACCAGCCCGTCTGGGCGCCCAGAAAGAAAAGAGAGGAGGGACAAAACAAAGAGAAGCGAAAACGAAAGGAAGAATCAGTAGGAAGAATTCACATGCGTCCGTGCTCAAATCTGGAATACATACATATATACATACATACATACACTAGATTTGGCCTCGACCCAAGGGATAGCGCTACATGGTACTGGGCTATCGAAACGGCTTTCACTTGAGTCCAGCTCTCCAACCTTGCCTGTCTGGGGGCAATTCTCGAAGTTTATACCACCATTCTTGAGACAGGCTGGCAGACCCCTCTCGTTCGATCTGACCAGCCAGCCTCCAAGAACCTAAGGTAGCGTTCCCAGAGGTCAGGATGAGGATTTGGCGGTGTGATAAGACGAACAACCCAGCAGGCTATATATGTATCTCTATCAATTAAGAAATCGGGTATTTTCCAGCCCGGCAAGTTCATCAGGATAAGATACTCATTCGCAGCCGAGTTGATATATCCCTTACATACAGTAAATATCAATTACACCGCTAGCAAGTGTCTTGAATAGGTAGCTATTCTTCACGGATCCTATAATGGACCCTGCACCATAACTCTACAAAATAGATAATTACTGTGTAGTGTACAGATGTACAGAAGTAAGTAAATGTCGAGGTGAGAGGTCATCGATCTGCGACAAGAGCATCGCTAGCCGCCGCGTGGTATGCTAGCACATCGTATTACCATTCGTTCATTTACACACGGGCCAATGACAACTGCCGCATACATAGTCGATAATGGTAACTAGACAAATACCTACTGTATGTAAACTAAAACAGTCGGGCAGACCCAGGAGGGCCTACCTACCTACTTACCACCGCTAAGTAACGAGCATGTTGTTCTAGAAGTAAGATGCGATACTTAACGATGAATTTCTTCATTCGTACACACCAAAATCGACGCCCATGATGCCCTCTTGCAGATCATCAGTTACATAATCCATTCGCTTGGTAAAGCCGCAGCAGCCGCGCAAGTCCAGGGTCACCGGGCTAAGGCGTATCCGACTGCTACGTAGTCAACATCTTCCAATCCCACAGCCTCACGGGTTCTCGAGATCGTCAGCACGGAGAATGCAATCTCCTGGCTCCTGCTTCTGACTTGGGAAGCTTGATAACCAGGGAGAAAAATTCACTAGGTAGCAGAACTCCTCCGTCTCGCCTCAGCGCGTTGGGCCTCGCCCCGTGCCGCCGGATCGGGCGTGGAGGAAAACAACCGTGCTCGTCGAGCCACGCGACAACTCGAGATGGCTCGCATCGGAACTGGATCCTGTGCGGGCTTGCGTCTGCGCTGCGCAGCGCATCACAGCACATCCTTCGGGCACCAGCATCACTACGATCAACCATTGCTAGAGCGCTATTGGTTTTCCCCTCTCAATCGGGATATGACACACATGGCATTGGGCACGACTGGATGACGTCCCGACGGGCTATTTTACCTAATGAGAATATTATTTCCCTCGTTGTTGCCGTCGTATGGGAGCCCACCTTATTAGCTTTTAATGCCGCGCTTCTGATCCCGTTCACGATAGCCTCTCATTCGCACCACAGACATTGGGGGCTAGACGCACGCCAAGCGGCAAGCAGATCCCCCGGCGGATGTGTGTATTTTTAACTCGGGACGAAAATCTCCCTGGACTGCATCAATATGTAACGCGTTTTTCCCTGGTCTGGCCATGTTGGCTATTACCGCATGTGCACCGAACGATAGACAGCTCAGCAGAAGAATTCCCAAACAGGGCAAGGCACGTGCCCCGCTCGACGGATGCAATGCGTCTCACCAAGCAAGATCCGTCAACCACAATGCGGAGGCAGAGCTTCTCGAGATTCAGATTCAAAAACCCTCCCGTCTCCGCTAGTGTAGATATGTCGTTCGATTATGACGGCGGTCCCGCCAGCGGAGCCGTCCCATAGACACTTACTGTCGCTCCGACTGGCTCGTGGAACGCGAAACAGGACTCGGAAGCCTCGTGACATTTCTGCCAAAATTCCCGAGGTTTCGCATTGGTTTCAGTATAGGGGCTGCAGAGTTACCATCGTATACCGGTACCTTGGACCGTGCATAGCCCATCCATAGCTTGTCAGGGTTTGGTCGATAACCCTTGTCTCAACCCCTCCCTAGCTATAGTAACTTTACAAGGGTAATGGAATAAGAGATCAAGATCAGTTCGGAAGGTCAATATTGCAAGCACGTTTCACAAAGCCATTAACACTGGCTATTATATGTACCCCAGGCTTTATGTTTCTTCAAGAAGTGAACAAAGGTTGATCCACTACCATCCGTCACTACGCTATAATTTCCGAGCCTTCACCCACTAAAACGTCTTGCATTGTAACTCCAAGTATCTCTAAGGGGGAGAGACACGTCGAACTGTTGTCAACACGGCACAGGAGTCACCTCGGTTCTTCTCCGCAGGTGTCCACTCGACGGACGGGAAGCAAGTACCACTAGGCTATCTATAGTTTGTGGGGAGGTGACATCTCAGACTCAGTCTGCTATTTAAGGCCCGCGTTTCACATATAGATGGGATAACTAAGGCTGTATAGACCATGACATGCCTCGTTCGGTCAAGGAATTTCTAATAGATACTCCAGATCTCCTGTAATAGGCGGCACTCTCTAACCAGGGGCCATAATCATCCATTTATGTTTTTACACGTGTAATACATAGGTAGCGTTCTCCTTGACTACCTATATCTCAGACTGCCTAAATCGAAAGTGCAACCCGGAAATAATACCTGCGTAGCCCCCATACCCGTAATTATAGGATTTTAGTTTCCCCCCAGGACTCTGCCTAGGTAGATATGCTAGTCAATTAATCAGCAATATAACGGAACTTCCCGTTGTTGTTCGATGTGCTATAGAATTGAACCCCCAGAAACCCACTGTAGCCCGGAAACGTGAACATGCCTTCCAATTCGTTGTCGATTCACCCACATATGCGATACTCCTCTTAGCAACTTGCTTTGTACATAACAGAACTTGAAAAGCAAAGTCGTGTGTCTATTAACTCGCCGGCCCCATATCTTCACATGTCAACGTCATGTAATAGCACCTGGCCGAAGAGCCTGCAGCCCGTATCAATATACAAACGCGCGTACTTACTTACAGCCTCCCCGTATTTTGCAGTACGTACGAAAGAAATCGAGATCAAGTCAATGCCATATCGGGTGATCGAGGCACCACTATTCCCCCCTCCCAACTTGGCATTACTTTATAACACTATGGGCCTGTTCAGAAAGAAGAGGGGTGGCGATTGTATACGTGCATACGTACGTACGTATGTACACCCAAAGCCAAGGAATATAGGGTATGTAGATGTGTCCCTCTTCAAAAAACAAAAGACAGAAAAAAAGCTTAGCCTTCTTCGCCAAGCAAATCAGGACGATCTTCGTGAACCACGGACCTCGTCAACTTTGCAGGTAACATACATACCCGTACATATACACACCATATGTAGTATGGCTCTCGGACGCCCAACCCGAACCAACAAACGAGAAGCTTCCCGTCGCCCAACTTACTGGGACTTTACGAGAGAGAGACGACCTTGCGCGTCCCACGGCCTTGGTATTGAGATCTGTTCAAAAACGCTCATACTACCCAACTCTCGCGATTCCGGGTTAGCAGTTTTTCGCTTACTCTCGTATTTAGGAATATGGCTATATATGCAGCCGGTCCTTGTTGGCGATGGGCTTAGTGACGACATACATGTAGTCCCCAGAAAGAGGGCTACAAGATACCGCAACGTAAGAGTGAGGGCGGCGGAAAAGAAATTTTCGTAGAAAGATCCCAAGGCCGGTTTATTAGTAAACGACGGCGCTCGATCGTATGAGTCAGAAGAGACGTTTTCTCTACCTCGATACTATCTAGTTGATACCAGGCAACCCCTCTAATCAGCATTCAAGGAGCCGGCAAAGATAGAGTGGATAAGGCTGTGCCGCCACCACTCCGACCCCGGTGATGAACACACCACCGACATCTTCGGTGACCATTTCCAGATTCCGTGACTGTTTGCCGCAGCCGATTTCCTTTTAAAGGGGGCCTTCAGTTAGATATAGATTATTGTATATTGTCCCCACTAGTTCCTTGTACGTAGGTATGTATAATAGGTATTTAGTGAGTATTACTCTAATCATCAACCGCATACATTAGGTAGTTAGTCGAATTCATACAGCTTCGCAGCGTTGGTACATTATATTCCAAACTGATTAATTGGTAGTTATCTCATAGGCTCTTGAAAGGGGGGTGGGGGAAGAGGCTTCATACTTGCGTCAAACGTAAGAAGGCTATTTCTAGTCTACAAAGTTTCCTAGCCATAACTAACGATGCTTAGTCTTCGAGGATTCGAAAACGTAAGATTTTTTTCTAATAATAAATAAAAGCTGTTTCGATTTATACGGAACAACTAGTAAATATAAAATCGAATCCTAGTTTAAATAACAGCTACGGCTTGAAATAGAATTAAAGACGGTTTATATATCCTCATATTATTTCCTTTCTTCTTCCTTAGTATTTAGTTTATTGAGATAAATCGTAATTTTACACATCCTCACTACCAGAATGGGTACGTTTAATTAAAGCAACTCGTTTAACTTTACCAGGCTTACCAAGTTACCACAGATTTCTGTCTTAATATGCGCTTAATAAGGTTGACGTACAAGTTTAAGGCTAAATAACTGGCAGATAAAGGCTTTGTTTTACATCACTTGTCATGTAAAGAGTGTGTAACTACAAGAATTTAGGGTTTTCCTTTCTTTATTAGAAGTTACGGCAACTTAGAATGAGTTTAAGAACAGTTCAAGTGGCAATGAAAGCAATGAATTTCTGTAGCTATCTACTTGATATAATCTTGTGCCATTCAACAATCTGCGTGTATCGGTAAAAGGAAAGGGGGGGATATAGCAAATGAATGTCTGGATTTCTTACAATGTGTACGTAAACTGGGAGGGGGGAAAGGGGAGAGTGATTGTGTTGTAAGACCCGTGTGTGTGTAGAAATGCTGGGGAGGGAGGGCACCTACCCTCATTCTTTACCGGTACGGTTTCACTTACCTACTTACTTATGGTATAGGCAACGCCCCCGACATCATAAACTCATCATCTGTCTCGGGCCCGGCGGCCTCCTTCCGGAGCTCCTCGACGGCGATGCCCCTAAGCCGCGCGCGGTCGGCCTCATCCAGGTCCGCCCAGGCCGGCTGGGCGCGTCCCGCGCGGCTGCGCTCCGTCTCCACGAGCGCGGCGTCGTCGTCCCAGCGCTCGAGGTGCACGAACTGGTAGCTGCGCATACCGGCGCGCGGCCACGCCGTATTAGCCCCAGGGACGAGGCCGCTGAAGTCCTGCGTCAGGAAATGCGCGAACGCGCCGTGGGTGACGATGATGATGTGCGCGTCGGCGCCGGCCGTGCGGGCTAGGTCCCGGATGAAATTGCGTGCACAGCGGGCCCGCGCCTCGACCTTCTCGAGCGAGGGCCAGAATCGCGTCTCTGGGCCCTTGAGGTGGGAGCCGCGGTCCACGTTAGTCGTGTCAATGAATCTTTTGTACGAACCGAGGGTATCGAATGCATCGAGGGGCAGCGGCGTATATAGATTGCTTCTGCTGGTCTCTTGCAGTTCCGGGAGCAGGATCAGCTTCTTGCCGGATTGGAAAATGATAGACTGGAAGGCCTCCATACAGGTCTGGATGGCGCTGCGCATAGGCGAGACTACAAGATTGGTGATATTGTCCATGAACGGATAGGCGAGACCTAGGTCAGAACACAGCCGTTCTCCATGTGGAGTCAGAACGGGATCACGGCTAATGAACGTAGTACCGTTACGGATGATGTCGATTGTTGGAGCCATTTTCGATGATATCTGCGTTTGTAAGTTTGTTCAATGATGTGATCTCAATGTTGATTATGGTGAGAGATTATCGTCTGAACAGGGGCTACTATCACCGCGAGGTGTTGGCATATTTATAAGCCTCGCCATCTACGTAGCGACGTTGATACTTGGGAATCACATTGTATTGTAACATTATACAAGAGCCATGATAGCATTCGAGTTTATGAATAACCTCCTTTGTTTCAATAGAAACTTGTGTGCTGTTCACATACCTTGAGAGGGGGTAGAGACAACCAAGGAATTGCAGTTTCTAGGTAGTTACCTAAAGTTGAACTCCCACCGAGTCTCTAAAAAATAAGAACACCTATTAAAACATAGATACTTCTAACAATGTAAACCTTGCTTATTATTTAAAAGCCTTCCCCTTGTTGAAATAGATGGGTCAGTACTTGTTAATTTCGTACCTTAGTGTCACGGACTGCACTAAGATCCAGGGCGCTCGGGCTCGAATAATCTCTGTATAACAATGAAAAAAGAATTGCGAAAGGTTCCTCACACTGCTAGAAAGCTACATACGTTTCTTAAGTACTCAATTTAAGCCATGGAAACTTGGGTCATCTCAACGTATTTATCCGAATAGCTTCATCACAGCAATGGATGTGGCACTTAGTATATATACATAAGCAATGCATGCTTAACACCCCCCTCTCCTTCCCTCTTTTACATGACTATATTTATATCTTCAGCTAGGATGGATAAGTTTCATCGTTTAGCAGAAGAATCTAATAGTTACTTAAAAATTTAAATGTCTTATGCAACTTTTACGCTATGTTTATTAGCGAGGGTGAACTTAAATTCTTTTATTTTAAATTTTATTTTTAAATATTATGAAATATAACTTTAATCTAGGTTTATTAAGTTAATTTATCCTTATTTAATATTTAAAAGATTATATATAAAAATAATTAACATGAAAATTAAATGGAAGAGATTTTATTAATAAAAACAATATAAAATAGCGTAAAGAAAGAATAATCTCATAATTAGAATATATATTCCCTGTCTAAGGGATCCGAATTTGTTAAATAAAGAGCTAAAACTAGTAAGGGCACACGGCTAGTAGTGTTCTAACAAACAAAATAATCTCATTGTTCCTATCTAGGTTCGTGCCCATGGTTTCCTTCACCGCCTCCCACCTTGGCTTAAGCCACAATTATTTGTTAACGAGAGACTCTTTGTTAACAAGTCACTAGGTAAGAGCAAATAGGAGTGCAATGCCATTAAGATACTAATAATCGCTAGAGACTTCCGAGTCCTTCGGGGGGGACTACGGCCTCTTTATACTGAAATATCACTATGGAGCCATTTAGACTCAACGCTTGATCCTATAATTTAGTGTCTGGCTCTCCGGTACTGGCCTATTTAAATTAACCACTGTAAGTAAGTTAAATGACATGATGTAGACCTCCTCTAGGGCTATGTGATAATTTCGTTGTTACACGAAGAGCTAGAGCGAAAGGGGACACGGGTAACCGGCCATTTTACACTCAAATGGCTCATTTGTCTCTCAAGCACCCTTGTATCCTGTGTTCTCACCGCTGTAAGCTACGATAATAGGCTAAGCGCTTGATATTAAAACATAACATCCTCCTTTTCGTGCGATGTAATCTAGCTACGCCAAGGGCAACAAGATCGAGGTATCTTACAAGGGTTAAGCCTAGAAGCTACGTAGTCTAGGGAACCGTGTGTCAGGATATATGCCAGTATACGGTGAGGTAGCAAAGCAGTTGCTACGCTAACCTTAAGAGAATGGTACACTCTGCTATGCGTAAATATCTCCATTGTTATCTGTCTCGTCTGGTACCACTCGTTCCTTCACCGTCGTAAGCCCCAAGCCTCGTTTCTGACATATTGATAACAAATTGACATGTAAAAACACTATTGACTTACTTTTTGAGAGCGAGCAAAGTTCATCTGGAGTGGTGTTGACCCCCGGCTGTAAATTTGAATTGCCGATCCGCGCGTTTCTGTCGGTTGGCCTAGAGTGTTCCATGCGATTTAATACATGTAGGTGCTCTATAAGCTAATCCCTAATACATACCTAATATCACATATGCTTCGTCGGACCACTAGGTACGCGTGACACTCGCTTTACTTTAGGTACTATCTGCTCCTGATTTGTCAGGTAGCTCTGCAACTTATGCTTGGGGGTTTATGCTCAAGACATTATGCGAATGGATACTAGCTCGTAGGTGCCCTTTCCAATGGAAATAATGATCATATAATGCAGAAAGAAGCATGACGACTACATATAGATAATAGACAAAAAGAAATTGCAGCACAAACCAAGAGACATCTCTCCGTCACGGTAGCGCGAGACTCTTGGTCTCATTTATAAGAACGACCCGGGACGAAGGGTGGCTGTATCTGCAAGACGGAGCTTTACCTCCGAGTTGTGCGATGGATGAAGCAGAGATCCATTGGAAATGGGGACGGGGGACGTGTGTGGGTGGAACGGATAGGTAAGCCCCGGATCCCATCTCAGCAAGGTGTGCGTATGGGACGGGATGGGAGGCCTGTTTCTCATCCGGTGGCGTCACAGTACACCTGTTCGGCCACACTCGCGGGCTGTCGGCTTTTCGAGTCGTCGCGTCTCTGCCGGCTACATTGGCCACGCCACGGGGCACACATCTCGCTCCGGGTCTACGTCAGTAAGCGTATCTGATCCTCCCTCCGCTGCCAGCCCCAGCTCCCACTGTGACGGTTGACGTCGTAAAAACATATGTAACGTACGTCATTCAAAGGCAAGGCGCGATGCTTTCGAATTCCAAAGCAGGAGGAAGAGTAGATAATTGGGTAGGTTATAATACTAGGTTCTCGTAGCTGCGATAGAAATCGAATGGATGAGGTTGTCGCTGGCAGACGGCGGACGGCTGGTGGCGGGGCTGCCAGGTGGCACTGGTGAGGAACTGAGAACCTTGGTCCCGTCATCGAGATCTGCAACATTCACGGCCTAGACTTATACAACCTTAAGATGGCCCAAGTAGCAATACCGGAGCTAACTCCGGCATTCTTTTGCGGTAACTGCTGTACTCCGAGCTTGGACCCCTGGGGCCGTCCGGGGCTGGCAAGCGCTGGCAAGGAAGTAGCAGCGGTGATATAGCTGTGCTGGCACCGGGTAGCGGCAACTTTGTGTACTAGGTACTGCAGGTGCTCAAGATAGGTACCTACCTCCCTACATTCCAATATGTACCTAGTAGTTATGGGCCACAGGCAGAGCCACACCTGCTATCCATGCTTGGGTGAATCATCCCGCGGGCTAGTCTCTGCGCCTCCGGGTGCTAATAGGCCTAGATTTCTGGCACCTCCAGCTGTTCCCTACCAGGTTCGCGATCATCTCGATACCTCCAAATGCGCTAACCTCCAAATTTGCAGGCGACGTTACCCAGTGTGTCGAGGAGGACCCTTTGCCACTCCCCCAGAACGCCTCTCGATGAATCTCAATTGAACACCCTTGAATACCTATCTATGACCATACCGACTTGACTCGAGGGGTTTGAAAACGGTCTTGGCACGTCTAGAACGTCATGTCAAAATCAATCGGGAGATCTTCTTAGCAGCTGACCTAAGGAGCACGTTGCCCCCCTGTCGTTCGTTTTAGTAGGTACCCGCTCTTTTGATCGATAAAAGATTTCGCCCCAGTTTTCTGTCCTCCAGTGCGGACCCTAAAGACCCTGAAGACCCTGTGAGTGACTTCAACTGGCAACATCAAAATCATAAGATGGTGTACGATGTCGAAAAAAAATTTTGAAAAAAAAAATCTTATGACGGGATACCGATTCCCATATTTGCCACTTTGTTAAGTGTTACACTGATTTGCTTGGTGAACTCTAGCCTGATATTCTTGATAAGTACGGTGCTACATACATATGTAGGTGCACTGAACGTACGAGTACATGTGCCTAGGTACCTAAGGTACGTGTGGCAGGTGGGGTGAGCATTTCGTGAGATAACCGATGTACGTGCAGCCAACGAGATGTGCGTATCGTGTATGCCCATTGGTCGCAGCGTTTTGCTGCGGTTGGCTTCTTTTCTTCTTTTCACCCTCTCCCGTTCTTTCCGATTGATTGCGCGACTCTTAGGTAAATGGTAATGAATATGCCTCTGCGTTGTGACTTACACAACGTACGCATAACAAGCTGCACCTAACCAAGCATTTAAATGCAACCTAGACAGGTCCCTGCCTGGCTAGTGAGCTAAAGGAATATTGATAAGCAAACTTTTAGGGACCAGACTGGGGGGGGGGGGGGGGGTTCAAGGGTTCAAGCTCCCGTAGCCTAACGCTAACATTCCGTCTCATAAGGCTATTGGATTACCGGGCAGGTCCTTATGTGGCATGATGCCAACAACAGTGGACCCGAGCTTTAGCAGATAATAATCCAGCCAATCAGAGTGCGAACGGGGGAAACCCCGTAAGACCAAGTACCCCTCGCAGCCCTCGCTGCAGGCAAAGCACGTCGGGGTTCATCTAGCTTCTGATTGCTTGCCCGGTCTCCCCTCGTGTTTCAACTTAGCATGTCTGATTGCTATTGACGGTTGTAGGCTTGTACTTCTTTGCCCCTCGCACGCCTCTTCAATGGACAATCCCCCCATCACGCGTGCTGACGATACGGACTGCGTATAAACTTGATCGCGACCGAGTTGGTCGAAACCCACATTCCATTATCACCCAAGCACCCTAACCAACCCTCGCAACCTTGCGCAATTCGACATTCCCAATTCCCCCAGACCCAGATACAACTTCTCCGATGACCACGTACTGGCCAAGAGGCCACCAAGCAACCGGATCCAAGATGAGTCTGCCCACCGACACTATCCAGGCCGTCGACATGAACGACCAGCCGGGCAAGACCTCGCGTTTGGCCACGCCAATGTTTGGCGTGCCCTTCGACAACATCGCATGTGCCCCGGACTCGCGGTACTGGCTTAGTTCCGAAGACAGCTCGATGGAGTACCAAGACCTAGACACACAAGGCGACGCTGCTGATGCGCACGGGGAGACGGACTTCGACTTCGATGTCGCAGGAAATGTAAATGACGAGTTTGTTGTTGGCGGATTCCGAATGGAACTTGATGCTAACCACGGTGTGTAGTATAATTCCGAACTCGCATTTGATAACACCCTCGCAGACCTGGCTGCCGCAGAGACGTATGGACAACTAGAGGACCAGGCATCTCAGTCGAGCGCTGCCAGACAACAATCTTTCGACTACGACAACCCGCTCGTCTCCGACGGGGACTCGCCAGACTATCGCAGATCCGGTTCCGATAGAGGCAGCAAACGCCGCGCGGATGTGGAGGTGAGCGAGCTAGAATCCCTGGCTACCTCGCCTGTCGAGCCTAGTTCTTCGCACAAGTCTTCCAAAATCAAGTCTGGCCGGGAGAAAAACCGTATTGCGGCCCACAAATGCCGGCAGAAGGCAAAGCTTAGCCTTGCAGACCTTCAACAGCGAGAGAGAGAGTTGAGTTCAAGAAACAAGATCTTAGTCGGACACGCCGGTTGTCTTCGCGAGGAAATCCTAGGACTGAAGAACGAGATCCTTCGACATTCTGCTTGCGACAGCGAGGTTATCCATAACTATATCGCAAAGGCCGCCCGCGAAGTCTGACTTGCTCCTCATATATCGTGGTACCTCCACACCCTCGTTTGTCTTCGTTGTCTGTCTTATTTTGTTGCTAAAAAGAGATTCCGACCCCAAACTTCTCGATGTCTGAGAAGTAACGAAGGGTCGGGAAGACTGACTCGCTCCCCATATACCCTGGAGTCTGGAGACCTTGTTTGCTTTGGTTGTTTGTCTTTCTTTATTGCCCCGAGAGGGTTAGGTTGCAAGCTTCTCGATGTCTGAGAAGTATCGCAGGGCTAGGAAAGCGCATGAAAGGCTGGCAAGAAGCTCCGACGAACACAGCATTGTTTGGCTTCGAGTTCATAACCAGCCATGGAGTTGCCCGGACGGGAGATGCAGAGCTTCATACCTAGTTTTGGGACAGCTCTATACCACAACGTTCTCTGACAAACTATTTATATGAGTGAAACGAGAATATAATAGGTAAGTATGGTGAAGGGGGCGTCGTACGTACCTTGTTCCCTTGCCTAGCCCCGTTAACTGATGAGCCCTCACTTACCACGAACTATACTAGGCGTATGGGAAAACCCAGATCGTGCGTGGCGATTATTGATTTGGCTGGAACGTTGCTGGAATCTCGTAGTCGGCTCTCTGTTTCTGAAGAACAGGAGGAATAACGAGAAAACAGCCGACGTAGTCATCATGGTGGGAAGGGTTATATATGTGCGTATCGGGCGGGCATCCATGACGGATTAACGACAAAATTGACACCGCGTCCATTTTTCATGGCGGACGTTCCAAGGCGGAAGCATGTATCAGACCTATGGCGGTACTTCCGTGCGTCCTCTATCCGTCAGGCTAGGCGGCTCCAAACGTCATATTTGGAGGATCTCTAATGTTACACTGTGGCCGAACCCCCTTTTCCCTCATTTATGACCCCATAAGGCCTAATTCTATTCACAATTTGGATGCAGACTTCATTATATTTGATATTTACTTCCATTCCACTCTAGTCTGCGTCCCGGCGTAATGTTGTTCCACTCCTCGAGGACTAGGAGGTACCTCCTGAGGTACCTTATCTCCAGCCTACGCCATCTCCACCGGATCTGGCAGCCATTCTGCAACCTCCATCTTCAATATACTACCTACCTACCTGGTAGTATTCGCCCTCAAACTATATCGCTGATTTTGGCCCTTCTGAGAGAAAGAGACTAAACTGGGATAATCAACCACTTGGATAACTACTGCATGAGCGTGGTCATTTTCTTTGATCAACTTTGCTAACTCTCTGTTCTAGTACTTCGAAGTTTACCTCAGGTATCCGGAAGTCAAAGCTGGATGTCTACTTCCGCAGAGTCAAATTCTGGATACCTACTCCCATGGAGTGAACTTTGGATGTCTGCTTCCGTGGATTTCGCCTCACTATATTGGGGAAGGAGGTGTCATCTCCTGCGGAGCTACTCCGAACCTCAACGCATACTACTAATTTCATAAAGAGCTTCTCCCTTTGGCCTGTAATCTACTTGCTGGGACGATGAGCACGCTAACCATCATATACGGGACACGATACTCGGGTTTGCCCTTCCTCAAGTCCGTGCCTTCGTTATCATCTCCGTGCTCGTAACGGTCTCTGATGCTATTGCGAACGGATTTCTCGTGGAGACGTTGGTGCTTATGCTCCATAACTCGAGCGCCGATCTGAGCCGCAATGGTTGACCCGGCCGAGATCGAGATATAGTGGAGGCTGCTCAAAGCTCCGGCTGACCGTACCCATCGACCCACAGTGTCGCATATGTGGAGAGCATAAACTTGTATATACCGAAGCCTGGCGTATGGCTAGGGATATCAGTTGCAATAACGGGCCGTCGGACTAAAGTCTCTAGAGGACGCAGTAGGTTGTTCCCCAGGCGTGAGAGGATATCGTGCCAGAATGCCCACTGCCGTGCCATGGTTAGTGGGCTGGCTTCTCTCATGAGGGCCGCCTTCCGGCGAAGAAGCACTGGCGTATAGGACTCTTCGATAATGACGGCACCGACCATAGTAACTGTCGCATTGAAGATGCTGACGATTCAGAAGACCTATTTCCAGTGAATAAGCTGTGTGGCCAGTCCGCCGACAATCGACCCGAGAGCTGGCTCCAGATAGGGGCAGAATGGTAGCGATTGCTAAAGATTCACCGCGGTCTTTGGCTCGGTATATGTCTGCCATTACGGGGGCGGTGAGCTAAAACCGAACTCCACGTTTAACGATTTCATTCGTCTCCAGGAAGCACCGCATACCCCGAGAACGCAAGCGAACGTATCTTACCGTAACGCCGGCGCTCGCTCCCGTAGCGGCCAGAAACCATCCGGCGACCATGAGACCCTTGGAGTAGCCCACCGTATAGAGAGAGTTCCGCAGGATGTACCAGATATTTGCCACCCATGACCCATATGTTCTTGCGGCCGTTCATCTCGCAGATGGCGGCTATCGGGATCGGGCCGAAGGCTAGCCCTAGGAAGTACGTCGAGAACGTGATCTGGGTCGTTGCCGGGTCGGTTGCAAGGTCCGTTGGCACGTCGTCGAGTGCTGCTACGGTTATGCTAGCTGACACGGGCGCAACGAGTTGCCCGATGGAGATGATGATGCTTTTGGAGATCCTGCGCGATGAGGGCCAGTTGTATGGGTCGTCGGCGTCGTCCGGACCATCCCACGTGGCCTGACTCGCGAGGATGACTGTTAATGGGGTTCCTCATCTGATTCAAGATCTAGTTGAGCATGGAATTTCCCGCGGAAGTAATACTAACGCGGCGTCGTTTCTGAAGCCTCTCGAGGTGTCGCCGCTCTTCGCTTTCTAGCTCTCGCGCCCTGATCTCTAGATCTCTCGGTTTCTCGATCGGTGGATCATCGTTGTTTCTGATCACTCCCACTACAGTTGGACTCTCTTCGCCCACCATGATAGATATGGCGTGGCGCTGGATCAATTGAAGCGACTGGGTTGAAACAATCGAAATGCTCGTGATCTAAAACAACTACTAATTTCCGAGGGTAGCTCGAGGTCTTGGTAGACAGTTTGCTGTGTCCGGAGGATTGATAACTAGAAACTTCGGAGTTCGTCTCACCACTTCAACGTCGGAGCCCTTCGTCCCCTTTATACTTTGCCTAAGCGGGTTTGACATCCTAGCGTTTGGCCGGCCGCATGCATCGCTTGCCTATATCATCCTGGAATTCTGTCACGCGACGGCCCCGCTGCCCCGAAGCAGGGGTAAAAACGCCCCGAGTTCAATTGTAGTAAGCCACGATAGGTCATGTCCTGGATGCATACGGCTCGGGATCTATCTATCTAGCGGATATAGCCAAAAAAGAAAAAAAAAACCCACCCCCCAAAAAAACCAATGAACATGTCCTTTCTATCTAACCACCTACCTATCACATATATGCGACGTGCATAATTAGCCCGTTATTTTTTTTACAATGCCGATATTGCTGGCTTATTTGGCCGGACCAACACCCGGCAGCTAGAAAGGGGTAGCCCATGAGTTCGGCCTCTAGATTCGGGGTTCACGGCTCGGAGAACGAGGGTTAAATCTTGTCTATGTAGTCAGGAGGGCCCGTGCTCCCGCACATCGGATATAAGGACCCTAGACCGATCACGTTAGGGTGAGTCGGCTACGCTGCTGGTAGGTTAGTAGGGTCTCACAGGGAATACCTACCTAAAAATATATGTCATATCTATTGTGTTTACTATATCGAGTCTGAAAAGAAAAAAAAATACGGAATACTTCTGGCGTCTTTAGCTATACCTAGCACACATACCGTATAAACTACCTAGGTAGGCACATGGTACATCATGACCCGATTAAGAATGCCAATGATAGTGACAAGTAGGTAACATCTCTTCGTAGCTTTTTAGGCTACCATTCTGTATAGTGCTCACAGTTTTCCCTAAAATTTCTCGTTCAGAGTGGTTGTATACCTCTTATATGTAAACCGTACCCCACACATATAACGCCAACCAAGCCTTTACTCTGCCAATTATACACTCGAGAGATCTGATAACTAATATTCCCGGAGGACCCACTTGGCTATGTAGGTAGGTTCTGCCATCTGATAATATATATAATAGACCGAAAGAGCCACTCTAAATCTGTTTTTTTTTTTAATATGAACGTATAGTAGGTAAATTCACTACAAACTCACTAAATTGGAGAATTGATACTTATTGTGCTTATAAGGAGAGCCAGTAAATACGTAGTCTGGTGCACAACTTACGTACCTACTGCTTTCCCGGGACCATATGACGGGCGATGCCTCATGAGATCGACATTTAATACAAGAGTCTCCTTACATATTCCCAGTCTCATCTCGTCGCCGTTTGAGTGTGTTTAATATTACAGAGCTATACAAAATGATAGTGGTCCCCCCCTTTTATTTTATTGATTCTGACAAGAAATAGGAAAACCCCGTTAGTAATGCATCATAACAATAATAAAGGGAAACTTGTCAGGGTCTTAGGCAACACTAGGATCAAGGGTCGAAAGGTGGGGTTACGAAGGAGTCTCGGCGACTACCAGCTCTCCGGGTCGCTACTGTATAGGTGTATATAGGGCCTCGGAGATCCCCCCTAAAAGAGGGAGGGTGAGCTTCAGACTGTATTCAACACCCACTTCCCCCTTTCCCCCCTCCCCCCCATACCTATATCGAATAGACTACTTCTTTCACTCTGTGTCCTACCTCAAACCTAACAGCCTAGCACACGGCGTATCTGCTGGCTTATTATTCCTGGCGCTCGCCGCGATACACTTTCCCTGACAGTCTCTACAAACTATGAGTTTGCTGGGGGCTGTGCCACTAGGAATTTACGGAACTTCTCGAAACTTGGCGGCTGATTAGTCTCATGCTCTAGGCTTTGATAGGGCTTGCGGCTCATCTACAGATATAAAAAGGTGGTACATACTCGTAATTGATAGATCACTATTTGTGATGGGAGGAATTGTCAGCATCAAAAAGTGCGAATAAAATCTTATAATTAATGCTTGTAAGCAGTGTAGCTGGCCTTGAAATGGGTATAACGTTCATTGTTGCGTGGAACATTACGGAGGAGACGGTGAGCCACCGGTCTTCCTTAGGTAACATAATGCTAAGGAAGGTATGTGAAGATGTCGATTGTCGTAAGATAAGATAAACCTGGAATCAGAACTACCTATAGTAGGAGTAAAGGAATAATCCAACTTGACATCCTGATCCATTCACTACCTCGGACCATGGTTTCACCTAGTGAGTATTCATGCATACTCATGTTGGCCCTTATCCGATGCTATGTTGTCCATGCTTTTGCTCCACGAGTTGTTGTTGGTTTAAATGCCCCCTTTAGGTAAACATGGACAATGGTAGAGAAAATTATAATTCGTTCTGTAGCCTTCTCAATCATTTTTTTAAGCCTGCAAAGAAGTTGAAGGGCTCCATCTTCCCTCTATCTGCGCATCCGGTCCCCTGATTTTGACACCGCCCCCATTGATCTAATCAGCACAATGAATCGCATCCAGTATCCGTAGCCGGCAGAAAGATAGAGTTATCTTGCATAGTCCTAGGGCCTTCATGATTGCAACTACTTACAGAGCTAAATAGCGGCCTTATCGTTGTTGGGTACCTAGATATTCAGCTGCTCCGTACTCTTTCAACTTTTTTCCTCGGGGTTGGTAATACATACTCAAATCCCAGTGTAGATCTAACTATTTGTCCATGTCCAAAAGCTGACCTCTGCGGAAGTACAATCAAACAAGATTAAAGCCTTATTTAAGGAGGGTGACTTCATGACTTAAAGGGAAGCTCTGCGGAGATGACATTGATAGCTTCGGCTTCAGATGAGCTAAATTACCTCGATCACGTTGATATAAACTCAAAAGAATTTAGGATCGGCTCCCGGGCGACGGTTCTACGCACACAGTCCCAAAACCACCCCTAAGAGACGTGGTAAGTTCTATATAAACAAGGCGGAATACCGTAATTCCAGGGATTCAATAAAGTATGGTGGAAGTGTCGCAAACGCAACGCCGCAATTGCAATGCAACAATTGCGCCTTATATACCCCGCGATAGGAAGTGAATGGAGTTGAAAGATAGGAGGAGCAATTTGTCGAAGGTTTACTTTCTAGTCTGCTTAAGCTGTTACGGACACGTGACCTTGGATGGCCCGTGCATAACCCCTGTACATAGTACCCAGATGGCTGATTAAGGCCTGGAGAGAAGCTTTCCCTCTCCAGCGCAACAACAAGTAAGATCCGTACCCTTACAAAAGCAACTATTAACATTGACCTTCTGCGCCCATTTTCCTTCTTCCATATTGTTTCTAGCGCTGTGGACTCGGGTGTAGTTTACTCGTATTGAGCGAGAATGGGATACCTGGCTCCATTCTCAGTCGAACATAATAATGTGTTTCCCGTCAGATATGTAAGTAGGTTTTCAACTAAAATATCACAATTACCCCTCTGAGCCTGCTTCTATTTAGCCCCCACACTTTTAGCACCTTGCTTACCTTAGGTAGGTACCTAGCAGGATTAGGTACATGTAGGTTGGTACATAGTTACACTGCCTTGCGCCGTGTCGGCTAACTCCATGTAAGTGAACCTTAGCGTGGCGGCGATGTCAGCCTGTACGCACACCTTGACTTAAGAGCCTCGACAACGATCATCTTTCATTTGTCCCTGTCCCTGTCCTTGTCACTGTCACTGTCACTGTCACTACCACTGTCACTACCACTACCACTACCACTGTCACACGGCATATCTGCAAGTGAATGTCTTGAAGCTACCAACTTCACCGGCTTCCATTCCAACTGTCTTCTTAGCTTACTTTATATAGCACGGTCTTGTTGCCCGTTTGGCTGTGAAATAGCTAGAAGGCCGTCTCTTGAGGATTTGTTACAACATTGAATCCTCACCATCTTGCTTCCTTCTTCCTAGGAACCTAATCCCATCTCATTCCTACCCAACCACTTCGATCCACCACCCAGCGAGCAACCCTCGGCATGTCTTCCACGTCTTCTCAGACAGAGGCTATCCTCTCCCAACTGCAGTCTGTGGGTTCTGCCTATGCAGCAAAAAAGCCAGGGGCACGCGAGCAGCTCCTAAATCTCAGCCATGCCTTGATTTCAAGCCTCGAGTTGCCGAGTGAGGCCATCCAGAGAATGGGGTGGGCTGAGGTAGGCTGTAATATCTAGTTCATCGACTGAGCATCTCATCAGACTACCCCTATTTCCATCATGTCCTGCCATCCGTCATTTAGAAACGGGTTCGAAGAGCTTATCAGGATCTCGCTAATGAATACTACAGCCAGCTCGGGCTGCTCATTGCCGCATTGCCGTCGAGCTGGGGCTATTTGAGCTCCTGAAAAAAGAAGGAGCTCAGGGTATTTCTGCTAAGGGCTTGGCGGCAAAGGCTGGGGCGGATGGGGTGTTGATTTGTGAGTGCATCTAATACAAGCTGAAGTAGAGTACAATCGCTAATAATGGTTCGAAGCGCGTATTATGAAGCACCTTGCCGCTATGAACATCGTCGAGGAGAATGGTGTCGATACTTATATGGCAACGCGCCTAAGCAACAGCTTGACCGAGTCAAACTACCGCGATGGCATCATCTACACGTATGCAACATCTTATCCCAACTTACTTCTTCTATATTCCCAATTGCAATAAATCGTTCCAGGTTCGGTTGCCTGTATGCTAACTACGGTTGTGCAGATACGACGTCGCAGGTCCGAGCTTCCGCGGCATGCCCGAATACTTGAAGAGTATCAACTATACTCTACCTACCGACCTGGCCAATGGGCCCTTTCAAGCTGCACACAAGACACAGCTGCCTTTCTTCGCCTGGTTAGATAATAACACTCCTTATCTTCAGACTTTCAACAACTATATGTCGGCTTACCGGGCTGGAAAGCCCTCGTGGGTTGATCCAGGTTTCTATCCGGTTACTGATCGTCTTGCCCAAGGCTTTGATTCTGGTCTTAGCAATGACGTACTTCTTGTAGACGTTGGCGGTGGTATAGGGCATGACTTAGTAGAGCTGAAGTCGAAACATCCTTCTCTTCCGGGCAAGCTGATCTTGCAAGATCGGCCTGAAGTAATCTCAACCGTACCTGGAGCGAACGATCTGTTTGAGCCTACGTCTCATGACTTCTTCACATCACAGCTCGTCAAGAACGCCCGCGCTTACTATCTTCATTCCGTCTTGCATGACTGGAACGACGATGACTGTGTTAAGATCCTCGAACAACTGAAACCAGCTACAAAGCCAGGATATTCTAGAGTGCTAATCAACGAAATCATCGTTCCTAGCCAAAACCCGACCTGGCCAATAACGTCGATGGATCAATTGGTGTTTGCCCTCGGTGCAATGCGAGAGCGTACAGAAGCGGATTGGGAAAACATACTGAGCCGTGCAGGGTTCAAGATTGTGCAAATTTACAGCTTCGAGATGGGTTCAGAGAGCCTCATTGAAGCAGAACTGGCCTAGGGGCGTGATATGATTTAGGCCTGTGTGTAGTTTATCGATCACGGAATCCGGAATACATTGATATCATTACCTATGTCAAGTAGAATGAAAGAGCGTGGAGTTAGACATAGACAACTATGAGCACTTCATCCTCGAATAGAACGATGACATGAGCAAACGGATGAATTCCGCGATACCATATAGACTTAGCTACCTGTCAGGGAAGGAAAGGAGGTCAGAACAAGGTTGGCAAAGCTATTCTACCCTCAAAGGACCACTAGGCTCTCTCACAACCGCGGCTTCAATCCGCATGTCCTGGACGGCAAATCTCAATGTGAGTGTCTCCCTGCGTATATGGTTCCATGCTAACTCATTTTTTCATGATTTTCCTCTCATGACTTTCAACACAGCCTTACGATGTGTGTGATGTGACAGACATCCTGCGTCAAACCATGCGCCTTATGAGGCTTGGCACTTACGAACAAGACGATCTCGAGATATATCGGTCCTATTCTGTCTATCAATATTCGGCATATTGCAGCTGAAATATGTGTACATGCTGACTGAAACCTTGTGTCTCGAGCTGCAAGACACTTTTTTACTTATACGATTACCGCAGAAATCTAGGCTCCGCGTTAAAAGGCTTGTAATGTGGACATAGCCCAACCGTTTCACGGTACTACCTTTCGCTTAATTATCATACCTCGGCAATTATAGTGGGGGTGAATGTTATTTCGGATCAGGTGTTTTGCTATAATATATGTTTGGTAGGGAGACCTCGATGGAGGGTTTAGTACATACGGTATAGAGAAGAGGTGGGGGGCATTTTAGCTACATTATTTTTAGTGCTAGCTAGCTTGCCAGAGCGAATTAATCTTCGATTCACTTGGTGGATTAGGAGAAGCGCCGGCAGATCTGTTGATCTGTTGGTCGCAGGAGCTCCGTATGTAGCCTGCGTTCGTTGGATAGGGTTGGATGATCTTCTGCCCTTTTGACATATAACATATTGAAAAGCACGCCGAGACAAGTCATGTGGTATTTGACTATACCAACTGCATCGGATCTTACCAAATTCGTGTTTTAGCTATTATAGACGAAGCATTACACCTTGGTCCACGCCCCCCAGAGTCTACTTGCTGCGTCTTATCTTTCTGAGAGGTATGCAAGCTCTGCGTCTCACAGACCAACCGATTAGGTGCCACGGTGGCGTGCGTCCACATCGAGGAAGAATAATGGTAAAGGATGTAGTACCACAATGTCATAATACCATCAATCCATCAATCTTTATCATAATCTTCAGGCCTAGCGGGTTCTTGCACAACGCCGGTTTCCCGCGGGAAAAACACGGACAACCATAGTAATTCCAGAGTTCCGGGGAAACTTGCAAAGAACCTCTCCGAACGTCCTACCGCTAGTACTTGCTAATGAGTCCGAGTACATTAACTACCTGAATCTGAATTTCAAGTAAATCATTTATCTGAAGTGACGCGTCTCATCTTCTCTGGCTCGTATCATAAAGTTCAAGAGAATCTACCCAAGCCGAAAAGCTATGGCAGTGGAAAATCGAGGTCCCGAACTGCTCGCCGTCATCTGGGTTTTCACAGCTCTTGCAATTATCGCTGCTTGTATGCCTACTCTACGGCTCTTCTTTAATTTCACGTTCAAAAAGCAACCAGAATCTGAAGGACGTTCGTTCTTTCGCCGCCCAAACCCAATTTTTGGCTTCCCCTTCAACTCACACAAGTCGCTGGTCCGCTCTGGTAAAAGCGGAGGATCATTTACCGGAGAACTGCAGGACATATCTAGAGAGCGATATGTGGAACTAGGCGTTAGGACAACACCAAAGTTTTTTTAACGACTCAACTCAAGCAATTCTATATACTACTGATATTACGATGTCGTCCAGCATCCGGGGAAATATGTCTTGATTCTGAAAAGCTACAATGAATTAATTGGAAACCTCGGTATTAAGGAATATGAACATCAGCACAAGCAATAGTTAGATACTTGAAAAGTCAATGTTTGAATTCAATGATTTTATTTCTCCTTACCATCTGGTTTTCAGTCATGTTTCCAATATACATTGATGAATGTGTCGAGCATCACATTACATTCTGGCTTCAGAGTAGACCTAGAAAACCCCCGATACCCGGAAAATGGCCATCCGCAATATTCAGATGCTCTAAGCTGCCACGTTTGAGACTCGGGGTCCATTATATTCGCAGGCAGACCTTAGGTTACTATCGCAGTTTGTCTAGAAAACGACTGATTGTAACAAGCAGTGTGGTACTTGTTCCGGGTCAAATCAAGTGTCCCCGGGCGTACAAGACCACATATCAGTCGTTAATTGACAATTTCGCTACATGTTTTGGCGTATGTTGCTTACTAGGTATTATAGTAGTACTCGGTGCTGACGGCAGTCAGACGACTGTTAATATACAGCTGGTTACAAGATACGCAGCACACACACACAAACCCCTGCAGAAGGATCCTTTCTTGTAAGGCAACATGTCTGCCAAGATGCTGACCAACTACACGGATGGTTGATAACGATGTTATTGCACAAGGGGCTATAGCTAACAGTACATGGATAGATGGTCCTCGCCTATAAGGCTGTTTTGTCTCCCGAACACCCTTGAATATATTGTTTCCGGCACTGAAAGCCTCGGTCACTACACTGGTTTTCTGCCAGACTCCTGACAATTTCTCAGCGGGAGGAAGCAGCCTACATTATCGTCCCACCTTTGATAGACGGCTTGGCCTGTCTGTGAGTCGTAATGATAAGCAGCCTCACCATCACGATACGCTCAGTCACCCAGTATGAAGCCAAGTCATAATGTAGTTGTTACACAAGGAAAATAGAACTACTACTACCCCAGGAACCATGCCTTTTACATACTAAACACCTCTTTGTCCCCCCGAGTCACATGTTCTTGTCTTGTATCTATTGATCTCTTCACACCGCACCTCTCACTCCTGACACCCATAGACATTTATCCGAGCCGCTCTGCAACACCACCACAACAGTTATCAAGATTCAGGTAGCCACTCACAGAGGTTTGTCCAATGTGAGTCTTGAATAGAGAGTGGGGACAATCACACGAGGGATGCACCAAAGTGCTACCTAAAATGAGGCGATACTAGGTCTGCGTCTGATGTTATTTCGGTAGGCGGCCGCCAAACTCGACCCCGGAGGCAGGCTGCGCCTTCAGGGATAATATTGAATCTGTAGATAACATGAAGTGTAAGTTCTAACACCGTAAGCAAAAACTTTGGGGCAAGAGAAATCGGGCCATTGGAGTAATACTATTAATAGCTCGTCGATATCAGTTTTGAAGGCACTATAACAAGCTTTTAACATTTAAAGCAAATATCTCGCTCGTCCTGGGTAGCTAGGATGTCTTCAGACAAGATCCTTGGAGAATACCAACCTTGAGACCTATCCTGTTTCTCTTTCTAATCGTTTTGTGTCTTCGAGTCGCACAATCATGGCTTCGCCAGACCCTGAGATGAGCAATGGTCTCATCCTGAATACTAAAGTTGTCTGTTATATTATTTCCATCGCAGTTGTTGCGTACATTATGTATACGGTCATATACAATCGTTTCTTCCACCCACTGTCCAAGTTTCCAGGGCAACTACTAGGAGATCTCACGGATTGGTATCTTGTTTATGTTATCTGTTCCGTACCTACGTTTGGGCTGGAGCTACACAAGAAATACGGTAGGGTAACTTCTAAAAGTATGTTCTGCACAGATTGCTGAGTAATATCCCAGGCCCTATTGTCCGTCTGGCTCCTAATTTGCTGTCCTTCAGCGATGCTACACTCTTGCCTCGAGTGTACCACCGTTCTGCGGATAAACCGATGTTTTATGGCTCGTGGATGTTTGGAAATACGGCGGCGATGTTCCAGTCTCTCAGACACGAAGACCACTATGCAAAGAAGAGACTTGTGGCACCTTGCGTACGATTTTAACATATTGCATTGGCCTCACCTTTTCTTTCGCTAATAATCTCCTTCCGTATTCAGTGTTCTATGCAGTCAATGAAAACGCATCACGAGGCAAAGATAAGCGAGAGAATCGACGAGCTATGTGCCAAGATTTTGGAACGATCTTCCCCTCCAGGAAAGCCTTTAGACTTTTCTGAAGAACTTCGGTGGGTTCCTAAGTTATTCTCTATACTTTTCAAAAAACTTATCAATTACAGATGGTTTCTGAGCGATGTTTGGAGCCATCTAGTCTACGGTGAGCCTAAAGGCTGCGTTGACCAAGGTCGTGATGTCAATGGGCTTCTGGCCGCACTTCAAGGTGTCTATAGTATGTCTGCAAAGGCAGCGGTAATGCCATGGCTAATTCCTTTACTTCGTAACCCTCCTTGGCGGAGGTTCTTTTGGTCTTGGACCAAAACATTCAGGAATATGGAGATTTTGTACTCGGTAAGGCAGTGAAACTTGATCGTTGTGAATAGTGCTAAATTGGTTAGAACTTCGAGTTCATGATAGACCGTGGCAGATCCAACAAGGAGCTTAAGAACCAAAGGCTCTTTTTCGATGGGTATTATATGCTTGTTTATTAAGTCTTCAGTTAATTTCTCTAAACTCTTCAGGATCTGACATCCAACAGGCTCGATCCGGCAGCGAACCCCCATGAGTTTCAATTCTCTAGGGAGGACCTCAAAGCTGAAGTCGTTACATTCACAGCTGCTACCCTTGACGGCGTTTCCGCGTTCATCTCTCCATTTATTGATAATTTGCTGACCCATCCGGAGGCTCATGCACGTATAGTTGCCGAGATTGAAGCCGCCGATCGTGCTCAGAAGTTGTCCAGCCCTGTCGTTAGTTACGATGAGACCACTCAACTCCCTTTCTTCATGGCTTGCATTAAAGAGACGTTGCGCAGGGATGCCCCCGCGCAGACCATCCTGCCTCGAGTGGTCAGCCAGCCAGGTTACGAATTATTCGATGGTCGGGTTCATGTGCCTCCTGTTACGCAAATGGGCGCAAGTCCGTACATAATTCATAGGGATGAAGGTGTATTTGGGACCGACCCCGACATTTGGAGACCTGAAAGGTGGATCCAAGAAGAATCTGGCATGTGCCCCAAAGAACACGATGCCTATATTAGGAGGATGGAGAAATATGGCATGTGGTGGGGTTACGGCGATCGCGAGTGCACTGGGAAATACTACGCTCAAATGGAGATGCAGAAACTTTGCGTTGAGCTGCTCAGACGGTTCGACATCAAGGCCCCGGTGCTAGACCGGCGCTTCACTCATGCACGATGGGCAGTGGGAATGTTCTGGAACCAGAAGCTCATTTTCCAACAACGCAAGCATGTATGAAACTGCTTTAGACCAAATATGGTTTGAAGGAGAAGAAACTCACCCAGAAAATGAAAAGTGATGATTGAATACGACGAAGGCTGCGGCTGGCTCCTGGTAGGAAGTGAATCTTCAGGGTACTTTATTCACGTTGGGGTACCTGGATATACTAGAAATTACTAGTATAATCGCGGAATCTCTTTTCTATCTTAGTATAGGGCCTCGGCTTTCATGAGTGTCTTGGAATATAGGGCTAATTATATTTCTATATGGTGCTGTATGACCTTTTATAAAGAGATATATAGGATAACTACTTATATATCAAGCTCACCATAGATGAATGCATGTTATTCTGTTTTTATACTTTATTTAATCCCATTATAGTAGCTTTAATACCGGGGTATGTGCCACTCAACCGCGCGGGAGAGCGAGATATACTGACACGAAGGACACTGGAATAAATACGCGTGAGCCATCGATGCCCACGATGCCAAAGGCACCATCATCTTTTATGCGCCATACCAAGGCAAAGTCTACCGTCAGTCGTGTACACACAGTACTATTTATTAATCTCGATCGATCTTATAGTCCAGTGAAGAAGAGACTGTGTGCCTCCTGGACGACGCGGCTTCATCTACATCCAACGGTAAGTACCAGCCTACGATCTGTCGTGAGATTCATACATTCGGACCTCACACCGGAGGAGAAAACGCTCAAGCCTGTCTTCAGCGACGTCGCTACCGTAACGGGCGCGGGCTTCGAGACGATGGCTAACGTTCTTATTCTCCGAGGAGCATTGCAAAATTAGAGCAGCTGGTAAGAATACAACTCTATGGTATCACGTGACTAGAGGGCGAGACTGGCTTAGTAGTATAAGTAGGAGGAGAGCAATTCCTGTCTTTAAGCAACTAAGCATGCTTCTTGGTCATAAATAAAGCGAATTATTTTTATGCACTTGACTTTGAGAAGCTATGGACCCTACACTTGACTCGGCTTGGCCTGTGTGTGCGTGTTGGGTGTGTGTTTTCTCGGGACAAAATATTCATCTGTCGCTGTCGTGCTTCAAGGGGCATACCCGCATGTTGAAGCCACTTAGTCCGCCAAGGTCGTTAGTAGTAATAGGTTCCAGCGGGTCGCGAAGGTTGTGTAGGTACCGAGCGTCTCATCATGGTCGTACCGGCGACCGGAAGATTTGAACTGGGTTCGCGGGCTGCGTCCAGTTCGAGCGACAGTACTTATTACAGGAGTGTTGGCTGAAGAACGAGCTGATACCCTGGGGACCAAGGTCCGTCATACCGTAGTCGCGATTCCGCGACAAAATGACGGGGTCGGAGAGGACAACCTCGCGCTGGTAGATGCCGCCCTGGAGGTCGCACAGAACGAACTGGCCGCCTGAGACGTGGTAGCTGAAGTGGCTGAGAGCTTGCATGACCTCTCCCCACGCCTTCGAGTCGTAGGTCCATCCGGTGTTGCTGTTGAACTTTTGGTAGTTTTGGATGAAGGGTTCGCATAGATGGCGTTGCCCCGCCCACTCCCCGGAATTCCCAAGGAATATCCATACAGCGGGTACGTTGATTTTGACGGCTTTATTGACTATGTTGAGTTCGTTGAATCTATTGACAATCTCTAGGGCCTTGTCGACGGCTTTAATGTCAAGAGTGAAATAGTCTGCCTCGAAGACGGCGCCGGTCTTGAACCACTTGACAACGCATGCCTGGCCTTCGCGAGAGCCTTCGGTATAGGTCCCCTTCGCCACCCACCGGAACGCACCTTGAGAAAAGGGATTGTTGAGCTCACGATGTGGGATGCTAGCCGAGGAGGAGATGTTGTATCTGCCGCTATCAAACTCGCCGACCGATGGGATATCGGCGCGGTGTCCGTGGACGCAGCCCGCACATCGCGATACGCCGGCACCCTTGGAATACTGATTGGCCGTGTAGGACGACCGAGGCAGATCGCGACCACAGGAAACACACTCGCGCATGGCCGGGGCTATCTATGCAGGATGTGGAGATCGAGGCTGCGATGAGGCGCTACCGAGAGCTGAGGAATGGTGTTTTTGCCTCGAGGATCGAAACTATTATCTCGGCGAGCTCAGACCATTTTCAACAGGCGTCTAACCGTGTGTAAGCCCCTTATGCTGCATATAGTCGCGGACCCTCAGGTACGTAGGTACCTGGTCCCTGATGGTCCCTGATAATCCCTGATACCTGTCCCTGATGGCCCGGCCCCTGCATCACCTTAGCCTGTTGCCCTGGGCCTGAGGGGCAGTCAATGCGCCAGGGCCTTATCTAAATAGTGTGCAGTTTACATTCCCTACACTATCATTACCTAGGTGCCTACCTAGTTAGTACCTACCTACAACTACATACATTCCCTTAGGTGGCCGAATCTTTCTTCCGATGACCCTGTCGGAGAGAAGACACTTTCAATCTACTAAGCATACATTCGTGTATGGAAGAAAACCTTCTTACGAAAGCTCACGTGACTTATCGGACATAAACTCGCGACCTAGTCATAATACGTATCGCGAACACACATGCCTTGCCCATAGCCATATGAAGAGATAAGGGGTAAAGGCGTACTGTGTCTGCGTACGGCTCATAACCATCGTATATATCTTAATATCGTAGCTATAGTGAGAAGGACGAGGGGAATGTATTGATCTTAGTCTGAAGCATAGGAAAATGAGTATAATTCAACTTACGTACCTCCCTTGTGTCCCTAAAATGAGAAAATGCATCGCGAATATATATACACATATGACGAATCACGTGATGCGTCAGCCCCTTGCTCACTTGCTCACTTGCTTACCCTGAGCCCTAAACCGTACAATATCAGGATAATAAACGAGGCTGTGTGGGATAGGGTAGTAGGGAATCCACCACAGAACATTAGGTATGGCACGAGAACTGTAATTACATCCCTCATGGAAGTCAACTTCTCAGTACCCAGACAAACGTCTGACACATTGTCTGTCAGACCTAGCCTCGTCAAGTTCCAGCGTATAGCTGTGTAGTCTTTCTGTTTGTATTCCTCAGTCGGTGACAACCCTGTCCAGACCTCCCACCCAGACGTGAAAAGCCGTCCTAGCACAGCAGATAACATGATTGCACTTATCCAGCCTGATTTCTCTATCACAGCGTACTGCTGCTTCATGCGGGTCAAAGTTCATTCTGCCGACAAAGGATGGCGTTCAAGCATGACGAGCGCATTGTTGTGGAAACATATGTCAAGCCCGAACTGTAGTTTGAGCGCAATCATGTGTAATCAATTGTAGTCGCGGCGACCGCTATCCCTGTAACATTCGTGAGGGGCTTGATGTGATCCAGGTTTCTCGGTCCCCAATTGTGGCTTCCGTGGTATCGCACCCACCAGCTGATCCATTTCGAGTTTCCAGAGCTTAACCTTGAAGTTATGGAGGTAACTGAGCCGGCGGTTGTTAAAAGGGTTATAAGGGCTTGTATTCATAGAAACATAACGAGTTATAGTCTACTGTGGGGTGGTTAATACACCAAGGGTTTAAATGCAAATTTTCAGTAGCTAGTCTAGTATTCACTCTCTAGGCCGAATATAACCCACAATCCTTTCTTTTTAGTTTGGGTTTTTATTTAATTTAATATGATGAGAGCTCGCAGCCTTCGTTTTTAGACCTTTAGTTTCTTATTACGGTAAATACACCTTATTTAATTAACGTACTATATAAGCGAGTACATAAAACAAGCTCGCGAACGAAATGGTTTCTTATACAAAATCGACCTTTTCGAAAACTTATAACTTTCCACGTAAAAGTCGGGAAAATCTCGGATTTTTTATAGTTATATAATTATATAGTTTAATTAAAATTAAAATAAAATAAAAATTTAATATAAAGAAACACGAAAAAACCGTGTAAAAACTAAAATTAAAATAAAACGTATAAACCTTTTTACGTATTTCTTCGTGTATTTAATTTTTAATTTTTCAATTTTTATATTAATTAAATTAAATTATTATATAATGAAAAATAAAGGTCCGAGAATTTTCCGATGTTTTTTATTTAAGTTATTTATATTTTAAAAAATCCGATTTTATATAAAAAACTAAATTAACTTACTTATTTATATAATAACGTACTATATAAGCGAGTAGACGAAACAAGCTCGCGAACGAAATAGTTTCTCATATAAAATCGACTTTTTCGAAAATTCATAATTTTACGCGTAAAAATCGGAAAAATCTCGAACCTTTTTTTCTAGTTATATAACTATATAGTTTAATTAAAATAAAATTCAAGAAAATTAATATTAAAAGACACAAAAAAGAACGCGTAAAAACTAAAATTATAATAAAACGCACGGACCTTTTACGTATTTCTTTATATATTTCACTTTTTTTTTTGAATTTTATTTTAATTAAACTATATAATTATATAACTAGAAAAAAAGGTTCGAGATTTTTCCGATTTTTACGCGTAAAATTATGAATTTTCGAAAAAGTCGATTTTATATAAGAAACCATTTCGTTCGCGAGCTTGTTTTATTTACTTGTTTATATAATAATATATATTAAAAGTAAACTTAATAAAATTATAAATTTTATAAAAACGTAGAAAAATATTAAAAATAAATATTAAATTTAAATTTATAAATATTAATATATATAAAATAAAATAAACTTTTAAATACCTAGTTAAATTATATATAAAAAGGTAGAAAATTCTTAATAGACCTGTATTATAAACTTAGACTATTAAGTCCCTTGAGACCAAAGAAAATTATAAGATGAAATTAAACTATTAGTTATTCCAAGTCTATTAGCCCTTGTCACAGTGACTGGGAAAAGAACGGCACTAGCTCTGTCTCTCTGAGGTACTCTAGTCGTCTTATGCGCCACTACTGCGCGCTCAGGCACGGTGAGCATCAGCCTATGGGTAGATAGTTCCCGTCCTCCCGACGTAAACAATTTCATCATCATTATGGGAAAAGAACGGCGATCCTAGATATTCGAAAAAAGGTAAAATAACTCTCAGCTCTCTAGGTAAAGACACCGAATGATTCACGGTACATGCTGCAGTACTGTCTACTATATATGTCCTCTACTATAAGCAATGTGCTACTCTTCAGTTTTCACAAATCATGTAACAAGCTCATATCTACCCCTCCTCAGCCTGCCTCAGCTTGTTATATTACAATCCTTTTCTCAGCCGATACGCTCTGTACAACACTTATATCTCGTCACGTTAATCAACAGGTCATACCCGTCGTTCGCCGGTTGATACCCGAATTATTTTCACGCTCCCGCCTTTTAACCGCCTTTAGCCATGAATGGGAACGGCGCCTAGATGCGTTACACACTAGATTGCCTCCTGCTGAAGCAGTCGTACCCCATGTAACTGTCTTGGGTGGTGGCTCTTGGTGCCTGCGCTTGCTCATAGATTGAATGAGTGCGGCAATGCCGTCTTCGACGTCGTCACCCTTATAGCCATAGAGGAACGAAAACGCAAGCACGACAACCGTGACAGGTATACCAATAATCCAAAACAACCTTTGGTCGTGATTTGTGTCTCTAATGTCGGTCGTATTCATTCCAAAGAAACTCGAAATGAAGGACGTGTTAGGCCCAAGGTTAGGTTTGAGAAATTAAAAAATATAATACTATCAAGAGGACAAATTCTTTTACAAGGGCAAGAAGAAGGCCGTCACAATAGTAAACACCCTAATAGCCTTGTCATGATCCTCCTCGAGGATCTCAATGGTTTGTTTGACTTGCTCCTTGAGGAATTTCGCCCTTTCTCGTTGAACATGGATATCCTCATTCCGATCGTGAAGCATGCCTACCTGAATTTCGATATATCGCGATTCGATTGGGAAAATACCTTGACGTGAGGAGTCGGTGACTCGGTAGGAAGCCGGAGAAAGAAGTTTTTGGTAGTTGTCAAGCAGCCCAATCTGCGTCAAGACAATATTCTGCAGCGCCTCCAAGTCTTCCTGCAGCCTATGGATTGTCTAAGAATACCCGCCGCCTTGGCCGACGACTTGCTTGGTATCGGATCTTTGAGGTGTACTCGAGATAGACTTGAACCCCATCGGTATCGGTACCTGGAAGGAGTGGCCTGTTTTGAATACTGACTACCAAAGCGGCGACGAGAAATTGGGGGCTGACGGATTCTATTGCAAGAGTATCGTGGCTCCGTGTGGTGATACCCGACAGTATAATATCTCCCTTGTAATTTTCAAGAAGCTTACATGTCTTGATAAAAGTAGCATGTGCATCATAACCAAGTGACATGATCTTGCGCTGGTAAGCCCCAACCTGGTGCTTTTCGAAACTAGCCTTCAGCTCGCCTAACCTATTTATAGTTGAAAGTTTCTTGGTATCTATTATAGCAGCAAGCTCAATAGATTCGTTCCGTTCACTCTGTGGACGGTTCCCAGCTGAATTTCGGCCGACCCGTGGATTTTTTTCGGTAGATGCCATGGTTTTGTCAATGAGGTCTGCATGCCTATGCAGAAGGCTATCTAGCGTGCAAGCATATGTTTTATTATAGTACTTGTCGGAGCAGAGCTGTTAGTCAAGCTTAACCAGCACTTCAACAAGCATAACTTCAGTGTTAGTAGAATTGTTGTTGTCATTATTTGTCTCAACCTTCCAGTAGAAGAAGGGCAGGGGGTCGATCGCAGGCGATGGCGATATTCCAGGATCAGAGACAGTGTCTGCTGATCCCACAATATTAGCTCTAACTTTGAATAAGTTAATGATCATATGTAGGATGAACATTTTCACTTGGGGGGCACATACTATGTTTGTATTCTTCACTCAATCTCAACAGATTGTCGATTCGTGGCCCATCTAAGGCCTTTTGTAGCTTAACCGTATCACCCTGTTCTCGCTTAGTATTATATTTGGACGCTAATTGGGGGCCGAAAGACATACTTCAATAGCAAACGGGTAGCCTAGGTCGATCACCGGCTGAATAGAGACGAGATGCGCAGGGATAGCCGTCGTGCCTTTCTTTGGATACTGGCTTTTGAAAGAGCCTCGACTACTGGTATCCGAGGAGTATGTAGATGATGATCTTGAGCTATCATAATCATAGGGTGTTGTATGGTGCGATCCATCAGAGTCAGTATAAAGAGGCTCTGTGTCCTATTGATAGGTCAGTTTGTTTTCATATCTTCCGTCCAGCTTGATCTCCCATACTTACCAAAGAGTCCACAGAGGATCTCCGATTCTGTTCATTATCTGACAATTCCCCAAGAATTAAAATCTTCGGTTTCACGGCAGCGTATGCCATATTATTCACTATTATATTAGGCCCTTGCGCACTAGATAATTAACACTGTCCTCTGGAATGGAATGGAACATTCGGTTTACTGTTCTGTCTTTCTTTTCTTCCGTAGGAACGGCTTTGCTTGTGTGGGCTGGTTACGTGCGGAATTCCTCTCCGTGGAGAGAACGAATCTTCGGAGAAAGAGATCTGACGCGGCCGTGACCCAGTATCCCTTGTCGAAAGCAAATGCCCGGGGCTGTTCCGTCCATGTGCAGTGGCGGCGCTCAGTTCCCTCGAGGGTTTGATTGTATATTCAGTAGGCCTCCGTAAAATGACTGGCATATTTTCAGCTAAATATGTCATGTTGAACCGCATATCTTTTTTGAAGTAGCCTAAATGAGTTATCGTTAATGTTATTTAACTCTAAACATATGCAAAACATAATTACCCTTTACCTTATTCTGCCTTACGAACCTCACCTTTCCTTGCATTTATCATCCGTGCGTAAGCTACTATTAATAGCAACGCAGGTGCACCACCAAATACCTTAATAACGCTAGTAATTTAGCTTAATAAGCCAAAAACACTAAAAAGGCGATCTAGGTGAGGATCTTTAAACCTCACCTCACCTCACTTAAATGTTACTACCTATAATATTATCACGCTTAACCGTGACATTCGAATACCTTTATATAACTAAAATACCGTTAAGGACTTTAATAATAACTAACTTTTAATAACATAAAAAAACTAAGTTATAAAGTATTAAATTACCTTTAAAATTAATTATAACTAAAAAAGACATTAAAAACGCTTTTAATATAAAGTTTTTTTTTTATAAAATATAATTAATAAATAGTATATTAAATTTAAACAAGAAATTAAAATTTAAAAAAATATTATTATTAAGTTAATAATAACTTTAAATAACTTTTTTTACTTTTTTTAAAAAAATAACTAAAAAATACGTTAAAACCCTTAGTTAACACTTAAATATTTTTATATACGTTTAATTAAGTAATTAATTTATTACGTCGTTATAACCGGTTAACATTTAAATTAAAACTAATATTATTATTACTTTTTACGCGGAAGTAATTAAATAAAAAGCCAAGTTAAATAAATTTATTTAAGCTTTAAAACCCTTTAAAACCCCCATTTTTAACATTATATAAACGTTTATAACGTTTATTAAAGCTTTAATTATATAAATAAACACTTATATATTAATTTATTTCTTACTTAATAAATTAACTAAACGCTTATTATTATACGTAATTTAAATAAAGTTATTTAATTAATTAAAGCTTTTTATAAGCATTATTCAAAACGTTTAATTTATTAAAATAAGCTAAGTATTACGAACCAACCAGGGTAAGCAATTAAATGACAGGGGTACCGTTCCTACTCTTCTCCTGTCCGCACCGGACATGGATCCTGGAAGGGAAAGCGACCTATTGTCACGTGATATAGATGAGTATGGATGAGACTCATCTAAAGGTATTTAATATACTAGTTATAAGGAATAAAAAATAAAATGAACAAATATAAAAAGAAAGGGATTTCTTATGTATTTAGTTATTCATTTTAGTTCTTTAATTATTAATTTAAGATTATAATTACTCTTTAATACTATAATGAAAATACCTTAAAATCTCTTTAACGAACAAAGTATTATAAATCTTTTAAATTAACCTTAATTTATTATTACTTTTAAATAAGAAAAACCTAGTACGTACTTACTTGTGAAGTTAGTTAACTAGGAACATATAAGGAGGTTCGTTATACTAAGCGATTAAAGCTTTAAACTTTATTATAAAAACTTATTATTAAAAAACGAAAAAAAAAATTATATAAAATATTTTAAAGCCATTTTAATAAATATTTCTAAAAAATGAATCGTTTATATAATACTCGAAATATTAATTATTATAATAAACTTATTTATTAAAAACCTTTTAAATATTACTTCCGAAATAATAATTAACGTCTATATATTAAAAAACGAAATCGACTTTATAATAATAATTACTATATAAATAATCGTTTTTAAAAAACTAATTAAAAAATTCTAGCTCTTTTTAGTTAATAATATAACTTGAAAAATCGAGAAATAAATTTATATTACTTATTACGACTTCGAATATTAAAGCTTTTACTTTATTAAATATTATAATAAAATGTCTTTATATCGTAATTACGAAAAAAAAATAAACTATTACGAATTAATACCCTTAAAATAATATTAATAATTATTAAAATACGTTAATTATTATAGCCTTTTTTAATAAATTATAACGATTACCCTTATAAATCTTATCGAGTTAATAAAATAATAATACTTTTAAAATAATTAAAAATAAACCGGTAACTAATAATATATCGTTAAAAACGTTCTTATAAGAGTTATAACGCTTATTTCATTTTCGAATAAAAACCCCTCGTTATAATAAAAATAATAAAATAAAAATAATAAGCGAGTTATTTTTTTAACTTTATTAAAATTATTATTATTATTATTATTATTATTATTATTATTATAATAACCTTTATATCGGTATTATAAATCTTTAAACTATTACTTAAAATACCAGTAATAATATTAAAACATAAAAGAATTACTAAGCGCTTTAACGCTTAATTAGCGGCAAAACAAGCCGTTAATAGGTTTTAAGCTTAATTAAAATAAAACACGGCCTCTTCCCTCGAAATAAATAAATAAAAAGTAAATATATTATAAGTTTATAGCTTTTAAAATTATTAATATAACAATATATAATATTAATAAGTTTTAAATAATATATTTTACCTTTTTTAATATTATTAAACGGAAAATATAAACATTATAATAATTATAAAACTAAAAATATTTAAAATATAATATATATAACTTAAAAAACTTATAAAATATTAAAAAAGAAAATCGCTTTAAAGTTATAATATATATTAAAAGGATTTTTAGTTTATTAATTAAAAAATGCTAATTAATTTATTATAAAGATATAATATAATTAAATATTAATAATTATACCTTTTTAAACTTTTATAAAAAACTTATAATAAGTATTATTATAAAATATCTTTTAACTTTTAAACTTCCCGAAAACTACTTCGTAATAAAAAATATAAACGCTTAATACCCGAATTAAGAACTAAGCGTTTATATATTATACGGAGGTAACTATATAACGAATTAAATCGCGAAATTAAATATATGCTATATAAACTAATTAAGTAAATTAACCTATAAAAACGAGTACGTTTTTAACTTGCCGTTTTTTAATATTTTATTTATAAAAGCCTTAATTATAAAAGAACTTATTTTTAAATTTAATTATTTATTATTAAAAGTTATTTTATAAAGTAAGGATATAAAACCCTTAAAAAAGAAAGTTAAGACTTAAAAAATAATAAAAAAGGATTTTAATAAGTTTTATAATTTAATTAACTTTATTAAAATCGACGAAGCTGTAATTACTTTATTATGTTTTTTATTTAAAAGTATTAAGATAATAAGTAAATTATATCGCATTAAAAGTAAAGCCGCTTTTTAATAAATAATAAATAATTAAATAACATTAAAAAAATAACGCGAATTTAAAGAAATTAATTTAAATAATATAATTTATAAATCGTTTTTAATAATAATTAAAAAAAGCTAAAAAAGAATTTTAACGAAATTAAATAAATAAATATACGTTTTATTATTAATAACAAGGAAATAAGTTATTAAAAGCCTTATAAAAAAAGCTATTTTATTTTATTACGACTTAAAAAATAACCTCCTAAAAATAAAAACAAAAGATTACCTTTTAAGGAATTACCTCTTAATATAATTACTTTAAAAAACTATTATAACGATAAAAAAATAAAGAGATATATAATTAAAGTCTTTTTTACGTCGTTAAAAACCGACGTTATTATAGTTAAATATTTTAAAGTAACTTAACTCGTAATAAAGAAATATTATAAGTAATTATTAAAAAGCTATTTTATTTAAAGTTATTATTTTATCGTATAAAAAGACGTCGAAGTAGTAATAATATTTAAAATAAAATAAAATAAAATAAACTTTTTTATTTATAAGGCTTAAAAGCTTATAATTTTATAATTTTATTTAAAAAAAGGCTAAAAATAGTAATAACTAAAAAAATGATTTAAATAACATTATAAATAAGCCTTATTAATTTTTAATATATCGAAATAATTCTTAAAAAATTAATTAAAAAATTAATAATTAATTTTATTTATAATATAAAACTAGTATTAACAAATAAATAAAAAGCTACGTTAATTACTTTAAATATTTAAAAAGCGTTTAATGTTTTATTAAAAATAAGTTATTTAGTAAAATAACTAAATAAAATTAATTAAATATTATATTATAACTTATAAAGTCTTTTTTTAACTGTTAAATCTTTATTAAATTTAAAAATATTATTATATTATTAAAAAAAATTACTTATAAAACCTTTTAAAGCTCTTTTTAGTTTTTTATATTATATATATTATATTTTTATAAATTAATAAGAGAAAACTTTTTTAAATAGGGATATGCCGATAATATAATAATTTTTATTTTTAATAAAACTTTAAAGAAAAGTATTAAAACCGCTTAAAAAGAGGTAAATAAGATTTTTAAATATAAAAAGTATAATAAAATAATTTTCGGCTTAAAAAAATAAAAGTTATTTACTTCATTAAAGAGAAAAAAAGATTTAACTTTCTTATTAATTTAAAAAAAACTTAAAAATTAAGTTAATTTTTATTTAAAACTTAAATATTTCAAAAGCTTTTATAACTTTAAAATAATTAAAAATATATTTAAATAAAAAACTTAAATTTAAACGTTATATAGAAATAAAGGCGATTAAAGCTTTAAAAATCTCGAATTATATTAAAACCCTTTTCGTCACGGCGAGAAAACCCTTAATAATAAAATTATATAATAACAAGGTTTAATATAAAAGGCGTAAAAGTTTAATTAAAAATAATTAATACTTATATAATAAACGTTAATATTAAATTAAAAAGTTACGTCTTTTTAATATAAAAAGTATTAATAAAAGTTATTAAAAGTATTTTTTTAATATAAAAAATATTTCTTAAAAACGCTTTATTTATAATATTTAATATATTTATAATAAAAATAACATTAAAATAAGCTTGTTATAAGTTTACTTATAAACTATAAATTATTTATAATAATTACTTATTAGCTTTTAAAACAGTTTTAAAAATAATAATTATAAAAGGCTTTAATAAGCTTATAATTAATTATTTAACTTTTATTACATGTAAAACGAAACGTTTTATACTTTTTAAAGTTTAATAAAAACTTTAAATTTAACTTTATAAAAAAGATCGATAAAAAGGAAATAATTAAAGCTTTTAAATAATAATTTATAATTTAAAACTTATAAGACATTATAATATTTTTCGACGGTTTTAAAAACAAAAAAGGCTTAAAATATAATTACGTTATATATTAAAAATAAAACTAAATTATTATTAAAAACGAAAATATAAATATTTACGAAGTAATATTTAATATCGAAGCTTTAAAGCTTTTTAAAACTTTTAAGTAATAATTAAACTTTTTTTAAAAAATTAAATAACTCTTTATATAAATAATATAGTAATTATTTAAAGCGCTTAAAAAACGCCTTAAACTCCTTTTAAGGAGTTTTTATTAAAATTTATAAACTTATAAAACGACACGACATAATCTTTAAATAGTGTCTCGGTTATTACGAAATATAAAATAACGAATTAGCCGACTTTTACGTAAAAAGCGAAACTATAAATAACCTTTTAAACTTTAAATTAATATTTATATTTATAAGTATTAAAATAAAAACTTAATAAAAACAAATTAATACTTTTAACGGCTTTTAAGTAATAAAAATCATTTATAACTTAAGAAAATACTTTTAAACACTTTTTATATTTAAAAAAACCCTTAATTAATACTTTAATATTATATTAATTTACGAAAATTATAACTAATATTATAAATAATATAAATATCACGATTTAAAAGTATATTATATTTATATTTCCTTATTTATAAGTTATTAGCTTAAAAGCTTAAAATATTTAATATATTACTTATAAAGCTTAATACTACTAAAAAATTAATTTAAACCCTTAAAACCTATTAAAAAGCTCGATGACAACGAATAAAACGAGTATAATTAACTAATAAAGCTATATCGACTAAAACTAAAAAACCTTAATAATAAGTATAAATACTAAACATAACTGTGACGAACCTCCCTGTGTGTTCCTAGTCAGCTGACTTCACAGGTAAGTACGTACTAGGTTTTCTTGATTTAAAGGTAACAGTGGGTTAAGATTAGTTTAAGTAATTCACAATGTTATGTTCGTTAAAAAGGTTTTAAAGTACTCTTATTATAATATTAAAAAGTGATTATAATCTTAAATTAATAACTAAGAAATAAATAACTAAATATATAAGAAATTCTAATTTATTTATACTCGTTCTTCCTTCATATAAACTCGTTAAATTAATAAATCGCTTCTTATTTACCCATAATTCACTAATTCACCTTGAATTAATAAATCGACTCTTATTTACCCATGATTTACTAATTCATATTTTGCTCATGTGACCTACACGCAAGGGGGGGAACACGAGATTTATAACATTATTCTTCCCTTTCGAGGATCTTTGTCCCAAAAATAAAAAAGGGTTTAAAAAAGTTTCATTTGCTGCCTTCTTTAAGTTTCTTAGCTTCATTTTTTTTACTATGTCCCACCATATAACTAAAACCCGAAAGAAAACTTTTAACACTTCGTAACATGCCGAGAAAATAGTAGAAAATAAGGTTGCTCTTTTAAGGTCGGTCGCTTTAAACGAGAAAAAAGAAATAGCTTATTTTTATTATAAAAATTCTAAAAAGGAGTATATAGCTTTTAAAGATTCAAACCGCTGTTTAAAGTGTATTCGTTTAAACTATATTCGTTATGACGTTTTTAGTATTTCGCGTAAAGATGTAACTAAAATTATTAAATAATTTTAAAAGGTTAAGGCGGACTTAGAAAAGGCGAATATCACAGCTAAGGAGGCTATAAATAAAGCGGTAATAGCTATAAATAAGGCGCGTCGTCTTTAAACATAAAAAAGCCTATAATTCGAAAAGTTATAAAGAATAATTACTCGGGGTTTTAATTCTATCGAGGAATTAAAGCGCGTCGAGCGCGAGAAAGAAAAATAAAAGCGTCTTACTAAAGGATTATAACGTAAAGAGGGAAAGCGGCGTTAATCTAAATTTATATAAAACCTACTTACTTTTAAGACCTTCTTTTCCTTTTTCCTTAATTAATAGAATTTAGACTTTAATATTTAGGCTTTCTTAACCGGTTTAGATTTTAACGGTGAAAATCTTTAACTTCCTTTGTTAAGTTCTTTAAATGTTTAAATAGTTCTTAAGTGTTTTTTTTTAATAAGTACCCTTCCTATTTAACAAAATATTATAACTAATTACTAACTTTTCTTAAGTTTAGTATCTTTTCTACTTTATACTTATCCGGATTTTCCTTAAATTTTAATTGTTTTTTTAGCGAGGCGTTTTTTAGTGTTGATTTTAATAGTAAAACATAGAACACAAAGTATATTCTAGATCTCTTTAGTAGCGAGAATTTATAGTTAACCTTTAAAACAACTTCTTTAATTTTATAAAGTCTTAATTTCTTAAATTCGAGTTTCTCGTTAAGTCGTTTTATTTTAATTTAAGGCGTTTTTATTATTACGCCTTGTTTTTAGTGAAGTAAGTAAACCATATCTCCTCTCTTAAAAATTAATTCCTTAATTCTTTTTTTATTATAGTATTTAGTTATCCTTTCTTAAATAAATTATAATTCTTTTTATAGCTTTATTTGTATTACTTAAATCTTTTTAAATAATACTTTTACTTAAGGAGCTATTATTATGATGCTTAATGCTTTTATAAGTCCGAATGATTTCTTGTGGACTTTTGCTTTTTAGCTATACACCGCCTCGTATAGTAATAGCTTCATGTCTTTATTAATTAATGTATTATATACGACTTGAGCCATAAGTAATAATTCTACCTAATTATTTATTTGCTAATTAATATAGCTTTTAAGGTACTATTTAAGTGTTTAGTTAAGCCTTTTTATTTATCTGTTTATTTAAAGATGGTACGTTGTAAATAACTTCTATTTAATCCCTATTCGTTTTATTAAGCTGGTTTAAAACTTTAATATAAACAATTTATTTCTATTTAAAACAATGCGTTTTAATAATTCATATTTATTAATATATTCTCTTAAAAAGCTAAAAACTAATTATTTTACTATGTTTAATTCGTTAAATAGTAAGAAGTAAGCATATTTTATGAGTTTATTAATGATTACTTATATGCTGTTATAATGCATTTCTATAGTAAGATCTTTTAACTTTAAGAGTTTCACTATGAAATCCCATGAAATCGTATGCTATGTTTTATCAAGTATTTAGATTAGTTATAGTAATTTATATGGTTTATATCGTGATGTTTTAACCTTATTATAAATGTTGTAATTCTTTATAATTCTTTTAACTATTTGTCGTATTCCTAGAAAGTCGAATTCCTCCTAAAGTCGTTTTATTGTTTTAAAAATCCCTTAATAGCCATATAGAGAATGTTTATAAAATTCCTTGATGAATTCGTTTTATACCCGCTTTGGTACGTATATCTTTTCTTTATACGAAAGAAGTTCGTCGCTAAATCCTTATTAAAACTATAATTGTTTTTCCTTTTAATTATAATTTTCCTTAAAACGTTATTTCTAGTCTCCTATGTTAATTCGCATATAAGCTAATACAACTAATCCGTCATTTTGTTATTTAAGCATCTAAACATCTCTTTTATTAATTTTTAATTTATAATCTCCCTTTTTACTAAAAAGATCTACTTAAATGTTTTCTTTTTCCTTAATGTACTAAATTCTAAAATTAAATCTAAATAAGAAAATCATTTAACGCTCGTGTTTCTAATTAAGCGTTTATATTATTATGAATCATATAAGGTTTTTATGGTTTAAATAAATATCGATAAATTCCTTAGTTCTACTAAGCCATAATTCCCATTCCTTTAATGCTTTAATAACTACTAATAATTCCTTATTATAAATCTAATAATTTAGTTTAGCACTATATAGTGCTTTAAATAAGTACGCGACTAAGTACCATTTCTTATTATCTTTTAGCTGCTCTAGAACTACTTTAATAGCGAAATTTAAGGCGTTTATCCTTAGTCATTTCTTTTTATTTTCGTTTGGAAGTTTACATATAACCTCACTAGTTACAACTTCTTTTAGCTGCTAAAAAGCCTGTTTAACTTCTTTAATGAAATGGAAAGCTTCTCTTGTTTTTACTAGGATAATTAATTCTATTAATGGTTTAGCGATACGCCCGAAATCTTTAATAAGTTATTTAATATAGTTAACAAAGCTAAGAAATACGTGTATATTTATAACACTCTTGGGTTTTAACTAATCCTTAATTATTATTATTTTTCCCTTTTAAATGCGAATTTCTTCTAGACTTATTATAAACCCTAAATAATCTAGTTTTTTAACATGCCATTCGCTTTTAATCGGATAAATAAATAGGTTTGCCCTTTCCAGGGCTTTTAACACCTGCTTTATATATTTTTTATGTTTTTTTTCGTTTTTTAAGTAAATTAATATATCGTTTAAGTAAATAAATACAAATTTATCCAGAAACTTGCAAAAGACTATTATAATTATATGTTAAAATGTAGTAAGTGCGTTAATAAGTTTAAATGACATAACTTTATACTTATAATATCTATATATCGTTTAAAAAGCTATATATTATTCGTGTTCCTTAGCCATTTTAATTATATAGTATTCATTACGAAGGTTTAATACTATAAAGATTTAAGCCTTATTAATTTATTCTTTTATGAGTTTTATTAATAGTAACGAATATTCGTTTTTCTTGGTTATTTTATTAAGATGTCGGTAATCGATTACTCGTCGCTATATTAGGTTTCCTTTTTTATTGACACGTTACTTCCCGTTTTTGTCGATTTTAGGTACCATGATCGCCGGGTATCTTAACGAGGATTCGGATTCCCGAATATATCCTTTATCAAGATCCTCCTAAATTCCCTTTTATAGTGCTCTTTATTTTTCTTGATTTATAAGATATATTAAAAATAATTTTAATTATTTTCCTTTTTTAAAGTAGATTTAGTGATTTCACTAGCTATATTTTAATAATTCTTCCTTTATTTTATTTCTAAATAATTTATAAAAATAGAGATACTCGCGCGGTACTCTTTTTATTAAATCTTTAAGTTTAATTACTCGAATTATATAAGTGATATGTTTCGTTTTTATATCCGTTTCTCTAGAATTATTTGCGGTACTTATCTCGTAACCCGTAATAATTAACTCCTCCTATTTTTAATTTTAATAAAGCGTGTTTATCTCGAAATTTATTCGTAAATTACTTTTTTTAAGCTAATTCATTCCCAAGATCATGTCGTGATTTAATATATATATAATATTAAGAATAACTTATTTAAAATGTTTTTAAATAGTTACTAAAAAAGGGATTATTTTTTTTAGCACCTTACCATTCTCGTAACTAAATATGTTTCCTTTAAAGTTTTATAGTTTATATAGATTTTATTTATATACTTATGGTATTCTATTTTCTTAAGCTACCTTTATTAAAACATAGCTTTTATTTGCTTCTAAATCTATTAAGGCTTTATACTTCCTTTTATTATACCTAACTTTAGTTATAATAGTGTTATTAAGTCCCGATTAAACTTCATATAAAGACTTATTATTCATAGCTTCTCGTTGCTTTACTAGCAAAAGCCTTTACCGTTTTTTGGTTTTTTACGTTCCTTCCTTTTTAGTTTTCTTTTAATTGTTGTAACCTAGATATCCTTTTATTTTTAGGCTTTTATAAAAGCGTATTTCTAGTAATTATTACTTAAATAATCTCTTTAATTACTCTTCACGTAATAAGGGGTAAAAGGTCTATTCTTTATATAGAATTTTATACATTAAAACTTTAATTCTTTTTCGAGAGCCTTTTTATAGCCCAAGTTTATTCTATTAACTCGGAATTTCTTAAAATTCTGGATTATCCTTAAATAAAAGGAGTAATTATTGAGTTTACTTGCTAGGGGTATCTCGATATCTCCCTTTAGGTTTATATTAATTTCTAAGAGCTTCCCTCCTTTTTTAAGGTATGCTTTAATAATTCGTTTATAGCCTCGTTTAATCGCACGTGTTTTTATTTACTACTTTATTAAGTGTTTCTTTATAAAGCCAAACAAATTAATGTCGTATTTAGTTCGTTCTTCGAGCTATTATGGAAAATATAGTCCTTTCTATAATTCTCATAATTCTTCCTTTATTTTGTCTTTTTTGAAACCTGCTTTAAATAAGTTATATATATCGCATAATACCGAGATATAATATATATAACCTTTAGCTATTACTTTATAGCTTCTTTTAGAGTTTAGGTAAAGATAACATGCTTTAAGGTAATGTGGCTATTATAAGGTGTTATTATAAATATATTCATTTTCTTCCGTGTCGTTACTTTCTAGTTCTTAAGAATAATAACCAGCTTTATCCTTAGAACTTTTATGTACTTAATAAGCGTCGTTAATATAAAAGTTTTAATATAACGATATATGTTCCCTTAAACTTTAATAGATATTGCAATTATTATTTATATAAAGCTTTTAGTTTAAGTTATTATATTGGCTTTTCCTTTAATAAGTTTCGCATTTGTCGTTCTTATAATGGCTTTAATGTAAATCACTATGGTTTAACTTAATTCCTAAGTCGTATCCTAGCTTGTAATTATTATATATATATAGTAATTCGCCTTCGTTATATCTTTATTTAACTTATTCTAGTGTAAGATGTCCTAGATACGAGTGGTCATCCTTTAAGTAGTCTTTATAGTTAACTTAATAAGATTTATAAATTCCTTTTATAAAAGCCTCCTTAATTTTTTCTACCTTAATAATGCTAATAATAAATACTTAGTTTATTTTTTTATTATTTTCGAATTAAACCCTTACTTCGGCGACTCTTTTCTCAAGTTAAAGAATCCCTCTTGTTCTTAGTTCTTATTTCTTAAGACTTTAATACTCGTTCTTATAATGTCCTTTCTTTCTATAGTTAAAACATTTAATAATTAATTTATCTCGTTTTTTCCGTTTTTTTTAAATAACGTTAATTTTAATAGGATCTAACTTTGTTCTTATGCCTTTTCTGGTTCCGGCACCGCTTTTATAATTTCCTCCTTTTAACTAGTCGCCATTCCTTCGTTATACCGTCTTTTTCTTTTTAAGGTACCGTTCGAAGTTTTCGTTATTAATAGTAATTACTATTATAATATAGTTATTAAACTTTCCTAGGTTCCTTTCTTTATATAGGTTTATTTTATATAACTTATCTTTTATATAATCTTTTAACCTTTAATAAAATAAGTAATACAGGCTTTTAATAAGTAATTATAACTAGCTTACGAGTTTCTTGAACTTAATAACGTAATTTAAAGCCTTTTTATCTTGTCGTAATTTATAAAATTAAGCTTCGGCTTATTACTTGAGAATTAAATTGCTAAACATAGACCTAAGTTATTTTTCAAATTCCTTATAATTCTTGAAAACTTTCTTCGTGTCTTTTCGGGCGTTTAATCCGTTTTTTAAATAGTCTTTTAACACTGGTTAAAACCAGGTTAAAGCGGTTTCGACTAAGAGTTAAGATACCGTGAAAATCTTTTGTTCTTTAATAGTAATCGTTTTATAATAAAACCGTAAATAAGTTCTAGCTTAAATTAAAAATCTTTCTACATCGCTTAACTCATTATATCTACTAAATGTAATTAGTTTAAAACCCTTTACGTCGAGGGTTATTATATTGTTTTTGTCGTTTAAGTTGTTAAGGTCGCTATCGTTTAAGGGTAGTTACTTGTTTTTAAGAAGTTAGGGTTATTTTGCCTATTTATTTTCTTTTTTAGGTATTTCTTCTTCCTCCTTTTCTTCTTCCTTAAATGCTTCTTCTTACTGATTTTCTAAGATGTCCTCTTATGACTCTTTTTTAATTATAATTATAATAAACTTTTATATTAATTCCTTTAAACCTTTTAATTATGTCGTAAAAAGATTTAAAACTTTCGTTTAAGAGTTTATTAATTATTATTTTTTTATTTATTTCTTTTTTTGTTGCCCTTTAGTTTTAAGGGGCATGCTTATCTTGGGACGGTTTAATTAAAAGTCCCTTCCTTTCTTAAACCAATATTAAGCACTAATCAAGAAGCTATTAAAATATAATAAACCTCCTTATATGTTCTTAGTTAATTGACTTCATAAGTAAGTACGTACTAGGTTTTCTTAATTTAAAAATAATAATAGGTTAAAATTAATTCAAGTAATTCACAATGTTATATTCGTTAAAGAGGTTTCAAGGTACTCTCACTATAATATTAAAAAGTAATTATAATCTTAAATTAATAGCTAAGAAATAAATAACTAAATACATAAGAAATTCCAATTTATTTATACTCGTTTTTCCTTCACACAAACTCATTAAATTAGTGAATCGCTTCTTGTCTACCCATGATTCACTAATTCACCTTGAATCAATAAATCGACTCTTATTTACCCATGATTCACTAATTCATATTTTGCTCACGTGACCTGCACGCAGGGGGGGGAACACGAGATCTGTAACAATAACTAATTTAAAACCCTTTAAAGTTCTAGAAATTTTACGTAGTTATAAGCTACTTTAAAAGAATTTATTTCTTATTCGAGCTAAAAAGAAAATAATATTATAACTAATAAAATTAAGAGAAATAATAAAAAGAGATAATACTAAAAAAGAAGAAAAAGAAAAAAAAACTAAAAATAATAATCCTTATAAAGCTACTAAAAAGCTAAAAAGGGGGCTTATATTTATTAATTACTACTTTTTTTTAAAAGATAAATAAAGTTTAGAATTATTAATTTTATTTCATTTTATTTTATTACACTATATTAATACGCTTTTTAAGCTTAAAACAATACTTATTAAAGTTATAACAACTAATAAAAAGGGAAAAAAAAAACTCTTTATCCCCTTAATAATAAAAATATATAACGAATTTATATAATAATAAATTAACAAAATTAACAAATAACAACTACTAATTAAGGAATATTAAGCCTTTAAAACAAGAAATAACCTCACAAATTATAAATAACTTTAGATTTAAATACTTATAACTTGTAACTAGCCACGTCTCATACCCCTAAGGAGGTTGCCTAAGAAGGCTCACGCCCCCCTCACTTAAACGTTAAACAATACAACAATAACAACAATAACAAGCCTTACGGACCTCGTTGCCCTCTAGTTCTTCCTGCTCTTCTAGATCTTGCCAGGTAACCAACTTCCTATCCCTGTCTTCTTTCGTGATGGATCCCTCTAAATTACCAAAATCACTCGTAGAGGAGTTATGCTGATCATGGAAAAATGCCCCTTCGTTAGGGTCGTAATCTGACCTAGGCTCAGGTGATCTTGTTCTATTTTCCGTGATCCACGAAGGTTCGGGCAACCTTCTGTCCTTGGGAATATAGTTTACGGATGTCCTAGATCCAAAGCTGCCCACAATATAGGACCTTCTCCCCCTAGGGACTTCCAGAGAATCACTGGGGTCCGTTCCCTGTCGTCGTGGGTTTCTGAGTCGTGATGGAGACTGGCTCCGGCTTTCCCATAACCCCCCCTGATGTTGAACTCTTGGCACAATATGGAACACTGTGTCTTGAAGGATTCCTTGTTGAATCAACACAAGCCATCTTTGCGGAGTGACCAGCTCATTATTTCCATCCAGTAGCTCGTAGTCAGTCGCTTTTTTTCTGGCCTCTTGGACTAAAGTGAATGCGTGCGTTAGAAAGTCCTTCAACCATAATACGGTTAGTATGGTGCACTCTGAAAAAGACTCCTTCATCATACCACGTAGTTACAGTTTGCATCAATAACAACAGTATATGGTCGCCTGTATTGGTCTTGTGCTTGTATAGTGAGGGGTCTTCGTAGATCAGATATTTTCTGTTCTATCTCAATGAGACCTTCTCCCAGAAATTTCGTCGCTAGCTCGGACACGGTGATGAGAACATCTATTTGAAGTGAGCCGTCTGCAGTTGTCTGGAGGATATTTCATCGCAGGTCAGCAAGTCTCACCGTTTCCCACTAGTAGACACCATAGTTGAGGAACACACAGAGTATCTTTGATGATCCAAAACCCATTTTCTTCATAATCTCAGTGTCTTGTCTGTCACCTTCAACGTCGTAGCCATAGAGGCTTTCAAGAAGACTAAACATACGATACCCTTTGTCTGTATCCGCGAGAGGTGGCTTTCGGCTCAGGGATAGATAAAGACTTGAAAGAAAGATAACTGGCCGATTCTGTAAGTCGACGTCATTATCGCAACTGCCAATACCGCGAAGAATACAACCCAACTGAATATGAGGGCTTCCAACTAGTCTGCGAGATGCTTTTTTCCTTAATGTCGTTTAGTAAATTTAAGGCTACTAGTTTTATATTGGCTGAGATATAAGGGGAGTTTATCACCAGTTTCTAGAACAGAATTAGCCCTTGGTTTTGTCAATAAGTAGAAACCTTTTACATATATCCAAAGTCTCAAGTCGCATGCAGTGTGTTTGTTGGTGCCTAATAAATGTTTTAGTCGACTTTGTGGCCAAGCACCCAGGGATACTTACAACCATCTGAATTGTATCACGGACGGGTTGGATTCCGTTTGTGGAGGCCGGGATGGACACATCAGACGAATCTTTTGTCTTCTATCTTTACTTAAACTGTATTCAGATGCATGTATGACAAACAAGTTTGAAACTGATCCGTCCTCAAAAGTTGTTTCTGACTGGTCCCATTCTGGACACACCGTATTTGCGGCAACATTTAGCGATGGATTCTTATCTAGCCGGGACTTGGGCATTATAAAGGTCTTCGATAACCCCTCGCCTTCAACTTCATGAAATATTAATGGAGAATCCGGTATGGACAAGTCTGTTCAACTTTGTGCATGTAGTCGTCATCACTTTTGTCCCAACGGTAAGTATATCTGCTACCACGCCTTACAGGACGCATGGAGGATAGGGATCGGCGGGGCCTAGGATAGTATCGTGGTGCGCTAGCTCTGCTCCCAAATGTGCGACTATCATCAGAGCTCCAGCTATACCTGCTTCGTCGTCGGTGCCTTCTTAGAGGTGAGAGGTAACGAGGCTCGGATCTCGCCTAGCTGTCATCTGGGCCGTAGCTCCGTCTTCGTGGAGACAGGGGAGAAGTAGATCGATTCCCAATAGGACCAGATCCGCAGTATACCTTATACGGATCCAAATGGCGCCTAAAGTCGTCGACAGCCATGATACCGAGCCAGTTCAGAAGTTGTCGGGTCTATATTTGCAAAGACCAAGGGATTCAATGTAAGGTAGTATTCGAGTTTTAAAGCTGAAATGAGCAGAGGCTGGAATTACAACGCCTCCTATGGCGGCATGACGCTTACGACATGCCTGGTTGTACAAGTCGATTAGGATCTGATACACCAGATACTCCTCGTCGCATGACACCCCCTCTACCTATAAACAATAATACCTATTTAGTATAAGTGTCTCGTAAACTAGAAATTTTAACACTTGATCATAATAATTATGTACAACAATATTTTTCAAGCCCAACCCACACACCGCCGCGATTCGTTCATGTTGACTAACATTAGACTATAGCGATAATGGCTAATGATACAACGTTCATATTTAAAGTGATAGATGATTTTAGCCGCAGTGCATCAAAGGTCCTCGAGGTTACCAAAGCAGATATTACGCAAGAGCCTCAAGTGACCTGTAAGAAGATATTCATGCTAAAGTAGAAAAGAGAAAAATACGGTGCTCCTATACTCACTACCAATTAAAACATTATGGCCCGGGGCGATAATTTATAACTTGCCGGTATATACGTGTCATAATTAACCTGACAATTATCAATTCCTTATCTCTCTCCCTCCTAGGTGTGCCAATATAATCCCATTGTTGAGATGAGACGAAGATGTGTGGATAGGATCAAGTGTGTTAGTTCAAGGTGAGTCCGAAGCCCCCTATCTATATAGATACAGGTGACTAAGGGTCGTGTAGCCCCATAACTCAACATGAATAAGAGAGTCAGCCTTAACTTGTCGCGCCACTAACACAACAGCCCTTGTTTTGATCTTATATATGTAGTCTTTTATTAGAATGGCTTACCATATAAGTTGTGCTATATCTCAGCCTGACCGCCTAGCTAAATAAAATGGATCGATCGTGTTGTGATAGCGATAACTATCGCCATGGCCGGAGGTTAAGACAGCCTCTTCTCAATACACGGGCTAAGAAGTATAGCGCACCAGTATTTACTTTCTTATCCGAGTCCACAAAACGCTTATAAAACCATCTAGGTGCAATAATCCTCGTTCTATTTATTTGTTCCTTTCTCCGTTGACACGAGAGATTTCTCGCTCTACTTACGTCACTAACATGTGTCGGATGAGGGCAGTCTTACCCCGTAGAACTTACTTAAGAAAAGGCATTCCTCATTTATAGGTGCTACCGATGGCTGTGTGTCCCTATTTAAGTGAAGTATCTTAAACTTAATTCTTGTAAGTAAGTTAATATTTATAAGTTTACTTATACGTTATGCAAATTAAGACTTGTAAGCTCGGACTTTCCCTTGAAAGTATACCTTCTCATTCAGATGCTTGTAATATGTCCCAATATATAAAACTTCCAAGTTATAAACTACGTAGCCTTAATTATACCGATAATCTCTATCCATTGCGTCCCCTCGGACTGTAGCCTATGTACACCTAGCTAGCAAGTTCCCAACAGCCATCAACGACTCGTTATCGAAACTTCATACACCCGAATTTTATCTCTATATCGAATATATTGGCTACATGAGACCAGACAACCATTTACATATAAACTTTTAGTCCTACACCTGTGTCAGAGGCTCTCACGGAGGGTCATGAGGCGGTTCCGCAGGAGCCTTGCAACCGGTATCTGATGGAGAGGCTGTAAACAACCTCTTCCAATAACAGCAAGAACTATCAATTGGGGTTTAGCGCCGGCAACGACGGTGTCACGATACAGGCTGCCTTAAGAGGATAGGTAATGACTTCGTTGTTGCGTGAAGAGCTATAACTAAAAGTAGTCGTACGGACGGGAGACCGTTTTACGCCTCAATAACCCTTTATCTCCCGAGCACTATTGTATCCTGTGTTCTCACCGCTATAAGCCACGATAGCAGGCCAAGCTCCTGTCGGGCGGCAACACCAATAACTGCAACGGGACCAACTTCGAGGAGGGTGATGGGTTTCCTGACATCGAGGCCATCTTGGGGTCTGTCGCGATGGGAACCAGTATACGGGGGTATAACAGAACAGTTGTTGCGCGAAGAGCTAGAACTAAAGCTACACGAGGAAGCGGTCTTTTGACACCCAAATGCCTCCCTCGTCGCCCATCGCACCTGGTAGCACTCGTCCCTTCACCACTGCAAGGCCCTCCAGGCCTGGTGCTTAGCAATGAGGGCGAAAGCCTCGTTTCTGGCAGAGTCTGATGAAGCTATTGACCTATGCAGCAGGTGATAACTAGTACCTAGGGAGGCTGTCTTCGGCGCGGGATTACGTAGTTCCGGGAGCAATGGAGTGATTATCATACTGGCAATATGACTTTTATGTATTCAAGTGGTTTGCCTACAAACGGGCTGAGTACTTCCCGGTCGTGAGTTGTCATCCATTTCAAATTAAGGGGGTAAAAGTACGACAGTGTTAGTCAGCAGACACTCTTGTCCGTCTATAGCTCATTAAACCACCGCGAAGTATCGCCACTATCCCGATACGCGTATTCAACACTCGACATGGCTTAGTCGTTCCCGTCCGGCTGATGCCTAACAACATACTCTCACCCACCATGCCCACTGTCGCGATGCATAAGCTGTTCTCCCCGTAATGTGCCATGTTTTCTCTCCCCTTGCACTGACCTGGGCTAAAGTGGCTCAGGCATTCGTCAACCGGCCGGAGCATGAACAGCAATTCCTCCCCACAGCATCCACCTCAAGACGGGGATCCCCGTCTCCGCGGAGAATAGGTGGGGAGTGGCCGGACCAGCTGCTAATTTCGTGGTGACACGCATTAATGGGTTATCCGGAAGCGCATTGGGGTTTGCGAGCGTCCGCTGTCCTGGAATAGGATGCACACTGGATTTGCCCTGGCAATTGAGAATCCGGTTCAGTCCGTCATGTATATCTGCCGACACTATAGCCCCATCGGCCACGAAAACTTCTCGCGCAGCAATTGAGTTCGGCTACGACCGCAGCTGAGGCTTACTCATTATAGACGGCGATGCGGTAGAATAACTTGGTTTGTTTGTCAGCTGTTGCATAGCTTGTTATGTATTGGTGGCGGTGTTTTCTCCTGCAGCGCTAGCTATAAGCGCATAGTACCGGGGAACGCGATGCTTCAGGCGTCTGGCTCAAGCGTCTGCCTGGCTCTTGCTTTAATGCACGGCTCGCCGGAGAGATAACATAAAAACTGACGATACTATTATGAATACGCGTTAAGGCGGCCGAAGGGGTGGCGGAGCCAGCTTTAGCCCTCTTGGCATAGATAGCCTTTTAGTCAACTGCCAAGGAACCAACCGCAATTGGTCATTGATGGAATGATACGAGACCAGCATGAATGGCCTTGTCCCTGTTATTGAAAAGCTTAACATTAACAGCATTAGCAAGCTCGCGCTACCACAATAGTATTCACACTTCACGGTAGACGCGAATCGTCAGCTACACTAGCTGTTGGAGGTTCGTTCGATTTCCCTCTGGACCGATTTCGCCCAACCACTTAGATACCAACACTCGGGCTCGACATGTTCCACAATTTGACAGTAGTAGCTCAGCAACACCATCGCACCGCCGTGACGCTCACGCATGAGCTCCATGAACTCGTTGGAGACGGCAATTGGCCATGAACTTACTAGCCTCTGCTCTGGCACCGGTGCATCTTGGGCCGCGCGGCTGATCCAGTGGATCAGCGTAGTTGCCGCATCTTGACACGGGGCTGATTGCGACAGTCCTTGCTCGCTGTGCGGCAGCATCGCCGAAGTGATCCCCGCCACAATCGACATGAGGAACGGCGTTGCCGAGCGGTATTCGCTGAGCTGTAACAGACCGCCGATGGAACTCTGCATCAGCAGTTGTTCGTGGGAATGTAGAATTTGGTTCATGCCGCGCATGAGGTAGAAGACCTCCAACAGATGATCGATGCCAGGTTGGGTTTTGGGTTCGTGGTGGTCGGACGATGCGGCAAATGCGCTAATAATAAGTAGCGATGCAGCCACAAACACCGCGTGGCAGTTTACGCTGTCGATATTAGGGAGCACTCGTCTGAGCCCCTTGATGGCATTGTTTTGGTGGTGGGTGGCCAGTGGCGTGTATTTCTTTGATTCATTGTGGTGTACTGAGACGAGATGGGATGCGGAGATACACAACAGCTGGTGCATGAGGAATTCATACTCAAGTGCCAGCCTGGGGATCTCAATCTGCCATATGCGTTGAATCTCGTTCGCTCGCGGGAGCGTCTGCCAGGTCGAGGCCGTGAAATGATGCATCAGCTCCAAGTCGGACATCCAGGCTGGTATACCTGGCGTCTCTGATTGGCTGAGGAGGGGGAGAAGGTATGGATACGGATCCGTTGTAAAACCTGTCGTCAGAGAGTTCTCGTGGTCTTCCTCGCTTGCCGATACCGAGCTAGCCGACACGATGCGCGGGAGATGCTCGTCGGGGACTATTGAGAATTTCGGTTTGTTGGATGGACCACCAGCCTCGGTCTGAGCCGGAATTAAACGTCGATTGCCTCTGCCGCCGATTGTCCCTCGTTCCTCCGGGGGGCTCCCGTACGCCTCCATTCGCGGATCCCGGTTGTCCCTGATGGACCTCAACTGCATCCTGACCGGCCTGTCGAGGAGACTACACCTGATGCCGTGCCTGACACAGGCGGCACAGGGGGAACATTCGTCGCACTGAGGCCAGGTCAGCGATCAATACCGAACATGCAGCGTGACTATGTACCTTGACCCGGCGCTGTTTACATCTGTCGCACCCATGCCGGGATTTTAAATAACCCAGTCGCGGCATGATTGGATTCTACGCGGTCAAATGCTTCGGCTTGGTGAGGTACGAAATTCAAGATGTGGATTCCAGGCGTGAATTCAAGATGTAGTGTTAGTAAGAAAGAGAGAATCCGCAGGGTTAGGGGAACCTTTTAAAGGTCACTTTAGGGCTCTGCAGACGACCCACACCACCCTGGCTACCGGATGGTACATCATCAACGGGCACAGCCATCCGAGTCCATGCTTTATCGATTCCTTGAGGGTTTTTTTTTATTTTGTACTTTTATGTCATGCCTGGTTGCACTCATCCTTAGGTATTATTGCTAGTTTTCATTTAGAGTTCCCTACGTCTCAAAAGTACCTGTATTTCCGAGTTCAGCTCATACCTTGGACTCGCATGGGTGCTACTTAATGAAATCAAATCAAAGGCAGGTCCATTTAATTTAACCTGCAGAGTATATGTCTGATTCAGTGTTGCTATGTAGATTTATTGATCTGGTCTAGTTTATGCAGGTCTTGCTGGTAGTCCAAAGCTTGAGGGGAAATGGAAACGATCTGATTGGTTAATGCATATAAGTATTCATATAGTCTTGGCGGTCTCCATGAAATCATTGATCGGTGAGCACGGGCCTGCCCCTGTTACACAATCTATACTCCTCCAACTTATGAAAAGAAGTGTCGCAAATACATGAGACACAGCCACAAGACTTATAATATGCTACAGTTATACACCACAACTCGAGCATGAAACGAAACCCCACTGATAGAAAGCCTACATATTTGAAATGTACCTACCTACAGAAGTAAAAAAAAAAAAAAAAAACCCATTTTCCATTTTCCCCAAAATTATAAGCACGTTTGCTTTCACGTGCAGTACTTCATGTAGGTCAGTATGGGATCCAAAGTGTGGCTAGTATAGCTGTGTGTCATTTGTTTCGGCCCATACCTGCGTGTGCGTGGGCTCGTTGATGGCATGCGGCAGATATGAAGCATAGATGATTGGTTAAAATATATTTATATTCATATTCGACAATGCTGGGGAATCATATAAACCTTATCGAGACACAACGAAACCTGGACGGCTAAATAATGACAGGTCTAATACAAAAGGAATAGCGATCTATCTGATAAGTTGCATACACCCTAGTTCTTCCTAAAGCCATAAACATAACCTCTATTCCCTCATCCCAAACAAACTATACGTCCCGTATCTTGTACGATTCGACTTTCTCCCGGAAAGCTGTAGAATTGATGGAGTCGGATATTCGGTTACCGGAACGAGAATGACATCAAACCTGGATACTTCTGTACATGAGTTTTCTCTTCATGTCCGGGATAGACTAAGAACTCAGAGGTCAGCGCTATTCTCATCAAAGTTCTATCAGTAGAGTCTGCCATCTTACCATGTGAGCGAACTCGATGTTCGGATATCTCTCAGTGGAGCCATCCGTGTTCTTGAACTCGAACTTCAACAGAGCGTTGGCCATGATCATCTTGATCTCGTTCGCGGCGAAGAATCTGCCGGGGCAGGCGTGGCGTCCGTAGCCGAAGGTCAAGCTGTCCTGACTGACGCTAACGAATTGGTTCAACGCGGCCTTTTCGACCGAGCCGGACTGCTTCGCGCTTTGCCTCAGTCGGTAGAACCGCAGGGGGTCGAAACGATCCGCGTCGGCGAAGATTTCCGAGTCCGAATTCACGGAGACGGCGGGGACCTCGATGGTGACTCCGGCGGGAATCACCTGCCCGTTGGAGAGCGTAAAGGGTTGTAACACCTTGCGCTGGAATGCGGCTGCACAACTTGTGTTAGTCCACGATATCAATCGCAGGAGAGCCGGCGCTCTTACCCATTGTGGCTGGATGAAGTCTCAAAACCTCTTTCAGGAAGCTATCCATCTTTTTCATTCCCTGGAGGGCGTTGCTGGTAAATACCCCATCATTCTCTGCAAGGGCGGCTAAAGTTTCTTCTCGAAGTTCAGGGGCGAATTTGGGGAGAGCGGCGATGTCATAGAATCTAAGACCTGTCAGTCAGGTACCAGCCATATGAAGTAGCAAGGAACAGTAGGGGTGTGGATTACGCACGCGTTGGTTGCTGTAAGTGTCGTGGTGTGTATAGCGGCGAAGCTTAGGCCCAGTTGGACTCTGGCGATGTTCTGGCTAATTTCGTCGGGGAAGCTGGGCTGCCTAGCCAGTAGCCATTGCAGCAAGTCATCTGGCTTTTCGTCATCCGGGTTGCTTGCAGCCTGCTTCCGAAGCTCCACGAGTGGGTAAAGGAAATCTTCCGCTTCCTTGATCCTCTGGCCAAGCTTCTTTACTTGAGGGAGACTGTTAGCCAGGAAAGGCCGTAGCCAAGGTCGCATCTGCTGCACGGCGCGTTGTGCCTCCATAACTTCCATAGTGTAGTTGATCGAAGAGTCTAAATACTGTTCGGTACGGCAAAGTTCGGGGCCGATGAAGAGGCGTCCAGATGCCATAGCTATGACACGGAGAAGGACATGGTGAATATCGACTTCAGTCCAGGTTGAAGTCGGAGGCATCTCCAAGTCAAGAGCTTCTTGTACTTCTTGGGCGAGTGTCGGGTTGAGTCGAGCTGTAACAGTTGGTAAGCTCCTAAGTCAATAGCCTTGCAAAGCTGCCGCGACTTACTCAGCGCTGGTGTCAAGTCCGCTTTGACCGTATGCGGAACGATAGGAACTGTCGTATCGATTCTCGTATATTTGGTTTCCATAGTCTATCCAGAAAGAAGTATCAGCATCAACCAATATTTACACTTAATTGAAATTGGATAATTACTTACCTCGTCGACAGCGGCTGCCATACTGACAATGCTATCTGGCAGTTTCTTCAATTCTGGCAAGAATTTTGGAGATAGCACAATGATATCCGTCTCTACATATCCCTAGTCAGCTTCACCGATGACCATGTATGTATGTATGGAATCGGTCCAACATACGTCGCGACGTGGTGATTCTGAAGACACCATCCTTGAACTAACCAGAAGATCGCATGTTAGCAACATCCCAAGTTTAACGACAACTGATCACGAACCTTTCTGTATCCCTCATTATAAAGCTTCCTCGCTCCGGTCAGATATGCCTGCCGCCGCTTTTCTGTATTTCCCAAGTCAAGAGCGACAAGGGGGATTTTAGAAATTCTCAAAATATCCACAAGTCTCGGTACCAACACAGCAGACGCAAGAACTAATACGGATATTAGGACTGTCGCCCACCGCTCAGTGACGAAGACCGCGACCGTCTGGACGGCTGTCATTGTTGTAGCCTGGTTTTGCGAAGTACAAGTTCAGGGGAAGGGCAGTTAACGAATTTTTGAAGTCAGATATTTGAACCAAGGAAGGCTCTAAGTCATTCCAGTTGTGCTTACTATGGGGGGTCGTAGTGGTTCTTATGGATGTTGGAGAGGGCTTGATGCTCTTTTGCAACGACAGATTAATATATAGGCCAACCGGCCTGTTCTGATTACCTATACATACCCCGTAATTACATGGTTATGCGGACGCTACTTCTGCGACTCCCTGTCTGTGAGACCCTTGCCCTTAGCATTTAACGCCACCGTCTCTCCAACGATCAGCATTAGCATCGGCCTAAGGACACTAGGGTCTTTTCTCAGTCGGATTATTTCCGAAGTTGCTCGTATCTTCCCCTAATTGGTTCGGTATCGCTTGCGCAATCGGTGGCCGTTGGGCATTTCTTCGATCGATTACTCCAATTCGAGTTCGAAGAACATGAGCCAACGTGCAGTCTATTACAGACGTTGCCTTCGCGGAGAAATAGGGCACCCGTGGCGTTGGTTTTTATTCGCGATCATGTTCGGATATACTTTTCCTCAAGAATAATCTTGAGTACTCTTCTTCGACCTCAAATCTACTTACGGTCTTTCAGAGCAGCCTTCAGAAACCTTGGACGTGTCAAGATGGCAGCACCAATAGCACCCACGGAAATACCTCATGATGACCTCGAAAATGGTTCAAAGAATATGAGCGACGTTAGCGATTCAAACAGCTCCAAGTTCATCGTGGACTGGGAAGAGCCGGCGGATCGTGACCCAGAGAACCCCATGAGCTGGTCAAATCAACGAAAATGGACCATAATTGGAGTTTTGTCATTTATCAGTTTTCTAACGTACGTAGACCGTGGTCGATATGCATTATCAGACTTTGTCGTGTACCAATTCTCACCTACTCATAGTCCTCTAGCATCCTCCATGTTAGCACCTGGCGTCCCTCTGGTCCTGGCCGAATTTAAAACAAACGACAACCAGCTCGCAACTTTTGTTGTTTCCGCCTTTGTCCTGGGCTTCGCTGCTGGACCCCTAGTTATTGCACCGATGAGTGAACTTTACGGCCGCGCCCGAATATATCATGTCACCAATGTTCTCTTCGTATTTTTCACTATTGGATGTGCGTTATCAACCAGTATGGGAATGCTGATTGCCTTTCGGTTTCTGGCTGGTTTCTCGGGTGTAGCAGTCATCACGTGTGGCAGCGGCTCAATCGTTGATTTGATGCCGACGGAACAGAGAGGCAGGGCTATGGCTCTCTGGTCAGTCGGTCCTCTTCTGGGACCAGTCATCGGCCCTATCTGTGCCGGATTTTTGGTTGCCGCCGTTGGCTGGAGGTGGGTGTTCTGGGTAATTGCTATCGCGGTATGTGGATGCTCCAAGTTTGAGTCGTAATCACTCATAATGATATACTAATTCGTTGGGTTTCAGTCTGGAGTAGCTACCATTGTATCGTTCTTTATCCTACGCGAGACATACGCCCCGGAAATTCTTGAACGCAAAGCCAACCGCCTTCGGAAAGAGACCGGCGATCAGAGGTACCAATCCAAGCTCAAAAAGCAGGGGTCTCCGAAACATATTTTTTTGATGGCTATTATTCGGCCTGGGAGAATGTTTTTGTTCTCTCCCATTGTGGCATCTATGTGCATCTACATTAGCGCCACATATGGTCTTCTGTACCTACTCTTCACGACATTTACCTTCGTTTACGAAGACATCTATGGGTTTGGCTCCCAGGCTGCGGGGCTGACATTCATCGCGGGCGGTGTGGGCAACCTGCTAGGTCTAGCCTTCACTGGTACGATGTCAGACAAACTGATCCAGCGGAAGAAGGACCGAGGTGAACCTGCGCAACCGGAAGATCGCTTGAGCCTCATCATCACAGTACCAGGAGCTCTTTTGTTACCCGCTGGTCTGATCATGTACGGATGGACAGCCAACCCTGACATTCACTGGATCGCGCCAATGATCGGCACAGGTATCATGGGGTTTGGCATGATGGCTATCTTCAACAGCGTCCAGGCCTATCTTGTAGACTCATTCCCCAAAAATGCTGCTACTGTGACGGCTGCTAATGCTGTTCTCCGGAGTATCTTGGGGGCTGTTTTGCCATTGTTTGGCTTGCAGCTATATGATGCACTAGGGCTAGGCTGGGGCAATACTTTGCTCGGATTAGTTCTACTAGTCTTGGCGCCGGTACCCTGGATATTTTCCAGATTTGGTCGTCGCATAAGAGAGAATCCAAAATTCCAAACCGATTTTTAAGACGCCGACCAACGCAAATACAAAAGTCCCTCCATACATACCATCACAATCTCTATATCTCTGAGAAGGCGAGACTGCTCATGTTAGCCTTGATTAGAATCATCAATACTCAGTCTTATCCTCCCCACGATATCAATGTTTTTAACACGGGCAGGCTACAGAGGGCTCGGGATATCCACTTCTCATCGAGCTCTGGTTAATTAGATCTGTTGTCGGCATAGCCTTTATTAAACAAAGAATAGGATAGTCCAGCATAACAGCTTATTAATAAAATGCATAGATACATCAGTAGTTATCTTATCGACATGACTGTGATATCCATTTGATTGTCAAGAACCCCTGAAGGATGGCTGTTGTGATGACGATGGAGGGCAACTCCAGACTAACTAACGAAATATCTGAATGCAAGACCCTGGTGCATTGACCAACCCCCGTAACTGGGTGGTCGTTTCATGTTTTATCTACAGTTTACAAGCTTAAACATGAAGCAGTGGAAGGCAGCTATAAATGCGTGACCCCTATAAATGCAAGTATTGACTAGGAACAGGGCTGTGAAATTAGTTACATAGTTCAGCTTTAGTTACCTGTTTTTAAAAAATTCATTCAGTTATATACAAACCTAGGTTAGTTAAAAGCCTTACTTAATTTTCATAACCTTGTGACGGCTTGGTCACCCGTGCACATAGCATATAGTCCTACCTAGGGTATCAAACATTTTGATTTGATATTCTGTTACCCTTTGGGGAGCGGCTGGCATACTGGGGCTGGCTGAGTCACGCCTTGACAAGCCCTGAGAAGATTGGTAGACTGTAGTTGTATTGGTAATGGAGCTTCGGGTTCTAAAATGACACTGGGGTGTTGATCCATAAGGCCCCTTACATATGCGGCAAAACCTGGCTAGAACCACCCCTGCACCTTCTTGGTTAGGAACGAAGGGACTATTTCGTACGCAAAGTAATCATTCTCGATATTATCTATACAGGTCAACCCCTGAAACAATGTTAGTTTCCGCTGTGAGATAGGTATGTGAGTATGATTTTCACCAGGATTTCTCGAAGTCAAAATACAAATTTAAATAATCATTTTGCATAAATCAACTCAAAATCAAAGTTTCAAAGGAAACATTTTGTAACGAGACTTATATCAATGCGTTTCGCCGTGTAGTGGAGAGAATCGGTATAGTAACTCCGTACTGGAGACGCTAACATTATTCATGAGGTGTACTTCGTAGTGTAGTTCTAGATACTCATGATACGTTGTTAATAATCCATCTAGAAGGACTTCCTCGTGACATCCATTTTGGATTTGAGATCTTCGTACCTACGTATAATTTTGGGCTATTGTCTGAGCTTTTGTATATACTCATCTACTTGGCTGATGGATAACTTCAGCCGTAATAAAATCAGCCACCACACTTCTAAAATCTTAGAACATTCTCGTTCCGTATGCTATTGTGGACTTTTCTCGCTGGAGCGAAGAGACCCCCCCGCTTCTCCCCTCTCTATATCTTTCTAGTTTGTGGGTTCCGAGATGAAGCATAAACATTTTGAACTACATGATAGCAGGCCTTTTTCATATAGAATTCGAGGTACTTGGTGTAAAAACGGGCAAGTTAGAATCATACGGATGAAACGAATTGAGTGAACCAGATTTTGATACATTTTATGCAGATAAGCAATGTACAGCTTCATGTCATTGGAAGCAGTTGTTCAAATTGTAAAGGATAAAGTAGGTATATTACGGAGAATTTAATACGGGAATACGGAGTGCAGGCTGGTTAGAATGAAAGCTTAAAGCCTCCCCAGTTCAACTTGGTGAAAACCTGCCCCGGGTCGTACCTAGCTCTAACATCCCGTAATTTCTGAACGTTCTTTGCGGGAAAGCTTAGGAACGGGTTCTGAAACTCCCCAGAGTCGCCCATGTAAAGAAATTCGTTCGCAATACCCAGCTTTTGGTTGATCGAATGGTGGTAGTCGATGAAGTTCTTCGACCAAGAAGTCATTCGCAGATCATCAGCAGAGTTGTCCCATCCGGTGGAAAGTTGCCAAACTATTGATCAGTCAGTACCATCAACTCATCAGATCGGACAATAAACTTACTCATGAGAGGTTCTTTATCCGTTAGACCCCAGACGTTGCCAATTCCATTTTGTTTGGCGACCTTTGCTGCACTCTTCGGCATGGTATTTAGTACGAAAGTAGGGTAAAGGCCTTCGACATCGCTCATTTGCGAAACAGCAACCTTCCACGCCTTGTAAATTTCATATAATCGAGCAGTGGCATCTGCGCGGACGGTATGATGTGCAAATTGGACACTAATTGCACAAGTCAGTTCCGATACGGTCAATAAGATTGCTTCAACTCGTTGGTCAAAACTCACCGGAACATTTGATTAGGGGTCTCCTTATCACTGTGCCACACAATTGGATTCGTGACATTATTGAGCTGAAAAGTGGGCGGGATGGAGCTGAATCCAGCAAACCTCGAGGGGGGGGACTCAGTTCCTTCCTGGACCCCGAGTAGGGTTCCAGTGATGACGTTGGTCGTCACGTTGTAATTGATATTCAAAATCGACCCTGCTGCAATTTTACCGTCGTCGTTGATAGTCATGTCGCTTGCAGCCTGAATGAACTTTTCGATAGACGCCTCGTCAAAAGTCTGGATGGTAGTGCTTATCTTTGGGATCTTGTACGCCTGCATCACGAACTTGGTTACAATCCCAAAGTTATTCGCACCGCCTTTCAGAGCCCAGAAGAGGTCGCGATTCTGCGTCGAATTTGCGACAACCTGCGTGCCATTCCCAAGAACGACATCGTAGCTCCTAATACTGTCCATGGTGTAACCGAACTTGTTGATGAAGTAGTGGAAACCTCCGATCAGTGTTAGTCCAGGGACACCGATCGTTTTGAGGCGACCGCCATTTGTATATAATCCATAGGGATCGAGAGCGCCGTAAACATCTGCCCACGTGTTGCCTGGGCCTATCGAAATGGTGGAAGCTTTTTCATCGACTGACATAACGTTCAGTTTGTTCAAAGCTATAAGAACACCACCCTCGATGTTATTCGACCCGGGAAACTGGTTTCCTGTTAGCACGTGAATAGACGCTCAGTCTATGAAAACAAAACAAAAATTAACCAACATTCATGTGGCCTCCGCCACGAATTGCGAATTGCGCATTGCAAGATGCAAGGACCTTAACGGCCTCAGATACTTCATCAGCACTGGTCGGAAAGATCATGCAAGCGGGAGTGACAGCCGATCGGACATCCCAGAAATGTTTTGTTTGTTCCGTGAAGTTCGCAGAGCTTGGAAGCAGCATCGAGTCATCATATTTGTTTGACAGCTCCGAACACGCACAGTTGATTTCTGCCGAGAACGTGCTAGAGTTGGCAACCTGTGTCGATTTTGCAGCAGCAAACAGGGTTGCGCCGAAGAGCCAATGGAAAATCATGTTTCAGAGTGATGAGTCTAAGTAGCGTTTTGAGTAGCGTTGCAACGAGCTGCATTGGCATGGCACTACAGCAAGCAAGACAAGCCAAAGAGATCTTATATTGCTATCAACATGTCGACCTATGGGTTTTCACAATGAACTCTATTTTCCGATAGTCCAGGCCTAGATCACACCAAGTGGGCCACAAACTACAACTTGCATTGAACTTCTTCTGTCCCTATATTTTGTTTCCAGCGCAAGCCAATGAACGCTCAATACGAAACTTCCGCATTGCTATAGTCGAGTCCCACTCTTCCACCCCAGGCTGTCGGTTTCGTGTTGAATTGGGGCTAATGTAACACCTGAAGTGTTCAGCCCTCAGCCTGCCAGCCTGGGGACCCCACAACCCGAACGCATAGTATACAATATCCTTTGGAAACCTTGACAGCAACTCAGCCCCCTTCCGCAGTTTTTTCCGGCCTCACGAAGCTCGCTTTCGTCAAATGCTAATGATTTTAAGTACGTTGGTCTAGTTCCGCATATGCCAAGCGATGCGGTGAATTTTCTTCGAGACCGTGCCAAAGCCTGTCGGGCTGAACCACATTACAATACGCTAGTGATTCGGACGACTAGAATACGTAAAGAGGCGGGGAACATGAGAATTGGACTAAAGATGTACAGCCATGACTGTCCCCATTTTAGGGCTGTCTGCCGGGAAATAATAACAATAAGGGCGCAGCGCAGATGCACTAGAGCAGGCGATTCATTCCGGCCGCTTCTTCATGATGATCAAATATTGGCAACCAAGTGGCCTCGGGCCATTCCGTGAGCCGGATCTAAGTTTGTCCTTCAACACCAGTTGGGCATATGTACGTTTTTGTCGTGTTCCGATTAGGCTCTGAGTTGTTATACAGGTATTCTACATTCGTATTTACATGTCTGTTTCGCTTTCGGTAAAACCTTCTCACTCCTGTAAAACCTTTTCTGGAAAATAGAGTAATGGCAAATCGCTTATTGGTACACTTCAATTCCCGGAACCATTCGCTGCCGTAGAGCCTATCCTAAAAATCAAGTGGCCCGGCTTGATATTATGGCGTCGTTTTGCTATATAGTACCCCTCAATGGGCTGTTTGACGTAGTGAAGTGGTTCGACACACAAGGCAGATACGATTCATGAGCTACGCATCCCGTATCCCGTATCCCGTATTTCTATTTGCATGAGATATTGGAACTGACAATCATGAAAAGTTAAATCAAGGTTCTATTATCACTATGCTATGACTTAAGCAGAGGTCAGGTTTGTAGCATAGCTGAGCTTCAGACATTAGCTAATCAACGATAAGCTTGTTTTGGACCGGCATTTGCTCAGGTTAAGCCTCGCCCTAGTGGGTGGGGCTCAGCCTAGATGAGATGAAGAGTGGAATCATTGGCGACCTAGAAAGTCGATGGTTTGAGGTTTAGCACATCTTCCAATGCGTTAATCTGACAGGGAACCCTAGCTCGTTTTGGAAAGGCGGGCGAATGAATTAAGCTTCTTGCTGGGTAGCGTACCGCTCGATCGGCGCTCTTATTTCGGATCTTGATGTGATTGGCTAATAGTCGCAGGCCCTAGGTATGTATCGCCCGAATAAACTGTAGATACGTTGTACAGCGCAAAGCGTACTAGTAGAGTGAAATCTCTGAATAACACGCTCTAGTGTAGTTTGAAATCAAAAGACTCTTGCTTACGAGATATTCACCCTAGATTCGTTAGTTTACTCTACTCCAGCAAGAAACAAGATTTCGGAACAAAACCTCGCTGGACATTAGTTCCAGTTTGCCTTAACTGGATCAAAGTCGTGCCATTATTCACTACCACCTGTTTCACCAGCCACAGACCCCCCCATATACTGATTAGATTGGGCCTCGAATTGACTTTCTCCGTCCTATCTCTCAATTGGCTTTTCTCGCGACCCTACAGCTAGCTCGGGCTACACGTCAAACAGCCATGTTGTAAACACGTGCTTTGTTCTCAATGAATTCCCAGGTCTCGTAGGTTTTCCTGCAGATTATGCATACACGTCGACAAATGAAGCTAAGTCGTATCTTTCTGGTACGAGCGATACGCGTATTTACGTGTATTTACGCGTATAGAGCGTTTTAGTGCCCATGCATGGCTGGACTGGCATGTATATTCACGCTGATCAATCCGCAATCGTGCCATTCGCCGTTAAGACATCGGAGGAGTTGACCGCACTTTTTGCTATTCATGGGATGAATGCCTGTGGTTAGCGCTGCAAACATCAATGCCTGAGATTCCATTGTAACAACTAGTCTGACCCGGCTTCGCTTCTCTTCCGATCGTTCGCTTGTTTCGGTGGGATCGAGAAACAGCTGGGCTGCAGTATACGAGTACCCGTCGCCGCATGGTCTCACCGTCGTAGGGAACCGAATAGGCGTCGTCGGTGTATCCGAATTCCTATTGGGTGGTGGCATGCCTGTCCTTTCTCAATAACGAATATGGATAGGGGTCGGCAAATACTATTGGGTACGAGGTACGTGAGTAGTGCTGAAAGTACGGTTGTCGATCATTAAACGTGAGTTCTCTGATAGTTCTCGTTGGCGGTGTGATGGTTCATGACACAGCAACAAACGAACACTTTCACGTAATTTGGACTCTTCGCGGCGGGGAAACAATTTTATCGTCATAACGACATTCGAGCTCAGGACACTCGAAATCTCCCAGCCAACGCTTACGTTCCGGTATCGAGCCCCCATATCACATATTCGGCCGCCCTCTTCTACAATTGGTAACAACACGCACCCCACTGCCCTCCAGAGCTTTTTATCCCTGATCGCAGCTTTAAAGAGCAATACTTTCTCGGTGCATAGTATGGGGGACTCATCAGTAGAGTCTGATCAGGGTTCAACCGAGTGTTCGGCAGACAAAGGGGTCATTTGGGTGCAAAGCGACCGCCTCTCCGTATACCTCAAGTTCTAGTTTTTTGCGCAACAACAAAGTTATTACCTACCCCTAAAGGAGACCAGCATTGTGGCATGCCACAGTATTCATCTCAACGCCGGCTAAGAACGCAGTATCTAAGTCGTTCATTACCAAGAACCATAACGAGAATCTGTCTAGAGATCCCATGGGTATCGATGCTCATTTAGCGTCGTCCTCCTTTTACGACGAAACCATCTCTTATTCATTAGGAAGTGACAATTAGGTAGCCGACTGACTCAATGGGGATAATAATTCAGAGTTAATAGCAAAGCTAGACGACAGACTTGTCTCACATTTCTATCTAAATAACGCAGACGGGGAACAGCCAGTCTTCCCTGAGTATAACTTGTCTAATCTACCGCAGTTTGTTCATGTCAAAAACAAATACAATTCTCATGAGTTATATACAAGACAGCTTGTCGGTATATCTAAATTGGTTGAACCCTGAGAAAGGCTTGAAAATAACTTTGAGGACATATACGGAGCGAGCAATGATGGCTCTGGCTTTGACATACTGATAGCCGTTACTTCATAGTATACATTAATTCTAACAATAAACCCGAGTGTCACGATGTCAACTTTATAGGGGGTTACAAAAGGAGCTGTTGTGCGAAGAGCTAGGACTAGGGATACAATGGCCAGCAGCCTTCTTACATGCACAGCACTCCCTTTGTTCCCACGTAGGACTGTATCTGTGGTTCTCTTCACCGCTTGGAGGATTGACTAGTTCAAGCTACGATAGGTAGACCTTAAGCGAGATATATCTTGACACAAAAGTCATAGCCCAGAAGGACGAAATACAATACGGCAGCACCCGAGTCATGTGGTAAAGGTATGCCGTTCGCGAAACGTTGCTATATACCTGGTTGAATGTCAGACCGGGATCAGCTTTGCTGCAGATGCCGGGAATCTTAGCGACTGGAGGTGGTTTGGCCGTGCCGGCACCTCCTGTGCTGTGGATTTGCGCACACTCTATGTGTCAACGATAGTCGACCTATCCGTGAACCATACATACCAAATATACCGACTCAAGAATATCAAGTACCTGTCTTCACTAAGTTAATCCTTATACCTGACACATGCACACACTCTTCGTTGATATTTCTAGTCTTTTCATGTCAAAAGATTTTGACAGATTGTTATTGATATAAGGTATCTAGGAATTTGTGATGAATAAATCTATGGAATGGACCACGACGCGTAGTTATGCACTTTGACCCTGGAGTCAACCGAAGCTTTAGCTAACAGGACTAGGTGAAGTTGAACAAATGAAAAGTAGGATCAAACATATGGGCACAATATCCTGATTATGCCCGATGATTGTTGGTCCAGTCTATTGAATACGTGAAAGCGGTATAAATAAAAATCAAAAATGCTGCCTGCTCCTCCCGCTCCTAATAGAACCCTAGATCTTTGTCTAGACCAGCCTCAAGTCCCTGCGAAACGCCGCGCCGACTAGATATATAGACAAGTTAACTAAGCGAGACGTGCTTCAAGGCACGGTATTCGAGTTTCATGTCGTAGGGAATTGTCTTAAGGTTCTGCCGATTGCGAATCGCTGGGAGTACCCATCGGGTATTGACTACCCTTCTCTCTCGTCGCCTTGAACTCGCGGTACTCGATGAGTGAAACCCAGCTCGTATAGACAGAAATGAGGCTATGAACTAACGTTAGCGACAATGAATTCCGAACGAGCCACTATGGTTGGCCGACATACCTGACTTGTATCGCCAGGACGACAACAGCCCAGTTGAGGAAGCAAGATGTCCCCGTGCACGTCCTCGTAGTATTAGACTGAATTGCCATGAAAGCGACTGCAGCCCAGAAGACAATCTCGAGAGAGTTCAGAATCAAGTTCGCTTTCTTGCTTGCCCACTTGTGAAACGAGCGGACGTGTTCAGAGAGAACCTGGTAAAGAATGATGATAATCGATTTCGCACCCTGTTGAGAGAAATATTAGAATTCGACCGTTGTAGAACACAGTAACCTAATTGTACTTACCATTGCCAGGGCCATGCTGTCTGTCCGAGTCATCGGCTGGCTCTTTTCACGAGTAAGCAGGCGTACGCCAGCGATAATCATCGCCGCTACCACCATGCCGAGCTCAGCGAGATGAACAAATAATTTGAAGCGGGGTGTGAGAAATCGATTCATTTTGCTGTTATGCAACTGCATGTTTGCTTCGGTTTTTTTTTAATCGACTCGGACGACGAAGCGGGTGGCTGTTTATGTGGCTAAGAGGATTGTTGGAATGAATGTTTGGCGATGTTCCAAGTAGGCTTGACTTTGAGTCGGCGAGTTGTGGCTAGCTATTGGAATGCGAGCTATGTGGTTCCAAGCATCTATTATATATAGCCCACCAGATTCAAGACAACAAGCGATATAGATATCAATTATGTGATTCGTAACGATTCAGGCGCGGTTAATTTTAGCAGGTCGGTTTCACTGTTACTATGTCAATCACAGCCTACTTCAAACCTAGTTTTGCTAGGATAATGTGTAGGACAGCATTGTATGCATTATCATTATCATACTCGAAATATTAAATTCTCGGAACTGTCTCGCTCTCGCACTGGACGTCCATTGGTTCTCACTTCGAGTCTATTATACGTAGTGGATTGAAAAGTCGGCAGTGCCCAGTTGCCTTACCCCAGGTAGGTCCATCAGCTGCGCCTCTATCCTGCCACATCTATTCACGGCCGGGTCCTTCAACTATCGGGAGAAAGAGCACCATCGTGATACCAATAGCTAATAGGAATCGAACCTAAACTCGCTAATACTCTGACTTCGGGATCTGCCAACGTTCGCACTAGATGTAGACAATGAGTCGAAACCGTGGAACATGCCGAAGCCACAGCGCTCGCACGGACTACCAAGCAAAGGTTCCCAAGACCATAAGTGGCTGCCAAGCCATCCTAACTGATTAGTTAACTACCTAGACATTCTCATGGATGGTCTAGTGAGCTAGTACCACTCGCGAGTCGCCTTAGCAAGTTGTCTCGAACACTCAATATCACAATGACGGCATGAATATAACTGCAGTAGTACTAACCTAGATTCGCGAGTCGGTTTCCATATTTCCCATCTTGATGGCTAGGCCTATCATCGCTCAATATGGCTTCTAGAACTAGTACAGCCCCATTCCGGGGGTTTCTCAAGAACGTTCCAGACTGGCATCCCCTGATTGACGTGTCGGACCCATCATGTTGTTGCACGGGCTTCCAGGTGCGTAAGGCTGACTATCGGTATCGCGAAATGAATTCGTGGGCTTAGCTTCTGGCCCATAGGCCGGCAAGGTCAAGATCCTCATATCTTTCTAACCAACTGGACAACCAAAGACATACGTCTAACACCGGATATAGGAGAGATCGACAGACGTTGGGCGCTTTCTCTTGACGCATAATATGGTGCTATACATTTATGGTGTTGTCAATCCCGACAAATCTGCTCATGAAGTGTACAGGAGATGATCAGCATCTCCAAGCAGTAGTCGGAGATTCCGGTTAACCCAAGGAGGAAAGACAGGAAGCGAGGTAAGCAGTATCTTGGATAATAATGACTGGTGTTAATTTGTATCGGAGTGGAGTCACCGAAGCATCTACGGCTTTTAAGGTTGGATCTACTTAATATTAGAGCCTCTGCGTTTCCGACGTAACATTCTCAACACTTGCCCTGGACGTCTTGTCTCGTATAGATAATGAGCTCGGGGCTGAGCTTGCAGACCCCTATTATATTGGTCTTTCTCAGAGAGAACGCGAAAGCTGAGATGGCAGCTAATTCATGTTTGCAAGTCGATTAAGTTCTTCGATTAACCTGCTTCTACTGAGATAAAATTCGGAATCCAAGGGGCTTCTAATGACTATTCTATATACTGTTGTGATTATAGGGATTCATATGTGATGGCTTTACGAGCGTTTACCCTCGAAGTGGCTCGCATGCTCTAGGGAGAGAAGTATGTCTCAACGTTTTCAATACGTTATTGTCACCGATATTCTTTGAGGCATAATCAATATCGCATACCCCAAGTCAAGAAGTTCTTCTGAGTACCATGGAACATGAAAGTGATCTGTCTCATATCATGTACTGGGATGGAACTGTATAATGTTCACATGCCCCGTACGCTTTTACGATATGGCGGTCAATCGGTCTTCATGGATAGTCACCGTATGATTTATTGTCTATATTGGCCGAAAATGAGGTTGGCCCCCAATTAGTTGATCTCCGGGTACATTCTACAGTGGGAGGTAGAGCGAAGAAGAAAACCGGTGAAGTTCTATCCCACCACGCCTTTACAAAACACTAACAAAGCAGGCGATGAAGCATCGATAACATAATAATGCACAAAGTACAACTAAAAAGGCTAAATATACCTAGGTATAAACATGACAGGCTTCCATCCTTTCCGATTATTGCGTTTCGGTCGCCGATTGCAAAACTCGATCGCTCTCATATGACAAGTCTCAACTACTCCCACATCTCAGCACCATGGAAACCAAACCGTACCCTACGTGCTTATCGTCGGCGCTGGTTGTAGCGGCCTTATACTAGCGCAAATCTTCCGAAAGAAGGGTGTGTCCTTCGGGATGTTTGATCGGGACAAGAGCGCAGACGCACGAAGTCAGCTGTAGGCCATCGGCCTCCACGGCCCAATACTACAAGCTCTAAAGGCTTCAATGCCAGAGGACATAGTTCCAACAGAACATACAACCCATCTCATGCCGCTGGATCACTTGCCTGCTCAGTTCGTATTCTGAGATGCGAAAGAGCCTGACATACGGGTTAACGCCAACTGCACGATAAGCTAGGGATTCATATCCCAATGCAACATGACAAGCGGCTAGTTCACGTTGAAGAGACTGTCGACAAAGTGGTTATACAGTTTGAGGATGGTGCATCGGCTATGGGCGATATACTTGTCGGCGCGGAAGGTGGCCGCAGCACGAGTATGTATCTTTCTACTCGGAATCTGGCCTCATTTTATCCTCTTTTGTCATCGCTATTCATTACTTGACATACTCTGCAAGCTCATTCCTCATGACTAGGGCGTCGTGAAATCCCTCCCCGTAGAATCTCTAGTTGGCGACACAGAGCTTACAGGTGCCAACTTCAGTCACCGGCTCGAACCAGGTCATTCGGCGCACATCATCAGAGGGGAGAGGGCTCACAGGACTAGTGTTCTCTACTGTCTATAGACAGGAAGACGGGCTGTTATTATTTTACCCGGAACTAGATTAATGAGGAGGGTCAAAGCACCGCAGACAAACCATACGAGGACGCGAACGCGACGCCGGAGGACATGGCTACACTTGCGAAGGAGAAAACAGAAGTTTATCACTATCACGTGCGTGTGATCGTTGACAAAGTAACTGTTGAGAGGTACTGTAGACCCGGTATTGTGCTGCAGAGCGTCGAGCTCGTAGCAGACCAACTCCTGCCAAAAAAAGGTCGCCTCTTTGCCTCCCGATCACCCTTCTATTTTGTGTTATCACCATTGCAAGCCGCGAGACACTCCTGACAGCACAGCACACTCGATGATATCGTCTAAGTTTTCCATGTTCAATTTTCCATTTCCATCCATGAGATGAGCATGCTGACTATTTAACGGTGAAGTCCGCGGCGAGGCCGGCGTCTGTGCCCTAACCGAAGGACTAAACCTCGGCCGTATTATAACTCGCATTAGGGATATTTAGGACCAAGGCATGTAATTTGAGAATTTCGCGACCGAGTTTCACGATGATATGCTCAAACGTGGCGTGAAATCTATCAGGGTCTTTGATGCCGTGCTTGGAAGATCAGGCTAGAGTCCGTGACCGTAAATTCTAAACATGTGGTAAAGAAGTGGCTCCGCTACCAACAGAGAATATTGTGATTTGATATCCAGTTTCCTTAAGCCTAGATATTCCTAAATAGGTCAATGACGGAAGGAAAAGATCTACATTTATGCTTAGTTAACAGGGACCTAAACCCCTTTTCTTAACACGCTATCAGGGGTCTGAAGAGACAAACTCGAGACTAGCAGTCTGGATGGATGATATACACATCATATTGGTTATATAAGAGTTTTGTAAGCCTCGAAGAGACTGAGGAGGGCTCTCTAGCGATTATTCTTAGTCTAATAGTGATGCTATACGCCTATCACTCTCAGTCTGTTGTGTATCTGGTCCCTTTGACACGCGCTTTGATGCACATGCGACAAGAATCGAGGAGATCGAGTAATCTAATACTCGAGATAAGCACCTACATTGTCATATGAGCATAGTGGACCTCATATCTCCCGAGTTCAAAACAATATAGTAGTAAGATTGTATGAATCAGGTACTATTTGTTACAGATCTCGTGTTCCCCCCCCTGCGTGCAGGTCACGTGAGCAAAATATGAATCAGTAAATCATAGGTAGATAAAAGTCGATTCACTAATTCAAGGTAAATCAATAAATCATGGGTAAACAAAAAGCGATTCACTAATTCAACGAGTTTATATAAAAAAAAAACGAGTATAAGTAAATTAGAATTTCCTATGTATCTAGTTATTCATTCCTTAGCTATTAATTTAAGACTATAATTACTCTTTAATACTATAATAAAAGTACCTTAAAACCTCTTTAACGAACATAACATTATAAATCACTTAAATCAATTTTAACCCACTATTACCTTTAAATTAAAAAAACCTAATATGTATTTACTTATGAAGTTAATTAACTAAGAACATATAAAGAGGTTCGTTACATTTTAATAGCTCCTTAATTAGTACTTAACATTGATTTAAGAAAAGAAGGGACTCTTAATTAAACCGTCCCAGGATAAGCATACCCCTTAAAACTAAAAGGTAACAAAAAAAGAAACAAATAAAAAAACAACAATTAATAAGCTCTTAAACGAAAGCTTTAAATCCTTTTACGACATAATTAAAAGGTTTAAAAGAATTAACACAAAAGTTCATTATAGTTATAGCTAAAAAAGAGTTACAAAAAGACATCTCGAAAAATCAACAAGAAAAAGCATTTAAAAAAGAAAAAAAGGAGGAAGAAGAAACGCCTAAAAAAAAAACAAATAAGCAAAATAACCCTAACCTCCTAAAAACAAGTAACCACCTTTAAACGATAGCGACCCTAATAACTCAAACGACGAAAACAATATAACAACCCTCGACGTAAAGAGTTTTAAACTAATTATACCTAGTAAATATAATAAGTTAAGCGATTTAAAAGGATTTTTAATCCAGGTTAAAACCTATTTATAATTCTATTATAAAACGATTACCACTAAAAAACAAAAGATTCTCACGGTATCCCAGCTCCTAACTAGAACTGCCTTAACCTAGTTTTAATCAATGTTAAAAAACTATTTAAAAAACGGATTAAACGCCCGAGAAGACACGAAGAAAGTCTTTAAAAATTATAAAGAATTTAAAAAACAACTTAAGTCTATATTCGGTAATTTAATCCTTAAATAATAAGCCGAAACTCGACTTTACAAACTACAACAAAATAAAAAGGCTTTAAATTACGCTATTAAGTTCAAAAAACTCGCAAACTAATTATAACTACTTATCAAAAGCCTATATTACTTGTTTTATTAAAGGTTAAAAAACCATATAAAGAATAAGTTATATAAAACAAACTTATACAAAAAAAGGAACCTAGAAAAGTTTAATAACTACGTTATAATAGCAATTATCATTAATAACGAAAACTTCAAACGGTACCTTGAAAAGAAAAAAACGATATAACGAAGAAATAGCGACCAGCTAAAAAAAGGAAATCACAAAAGCGGTGCCGGAACTAGAAAAAGCACGAGAATAAAGTCAAATCCCATTAAAATTAACGTTATTTAAAAAAAAACGAAAGAAACGAGATAAATTAACTATTAAATGTTTTAACTACAAAAAGAAAGGACATTATAAGAACGAGTGCCGAAGTTTTAAGAAATAAAAACTAAAAACAAGAGGGATTCCTTAACTTAAGAAAAGAGTCGCCGAAGCAAAAGTTTAATTCGAAAATAATAAAGAAATAAACCAAGTATTTACTATTAATATTATTAAGGTAGAAAAGATTAAAAAGGCTTTTATAAAAAGAATTTATAAATCTTATTAAGTTAACCGCAAAAATTACTTAAAGGATAATCACTCGTATTTAAAACATCTTACATTAGAACAAGCTAAATAAAGATATAACGAAAGCGAATTACTATACGTGTATAATAATTATAAGCTAGAATACGACTTAGGAATTAAGTTAAACCATAGTGATCTACATTAAAGCCACTATAAAAACGATAAATACGAAACCTATTAAAAGAAAAGCCAGCATAATAACTTAAATTAAAAACTTTACATAAATAATAGCTATAATGTCTATTAAAGCTTAAAGAAACATATATCGTTATATTAAAGCTTTTATACTAACGACGTTTATTAAATATATAAAAGTTTTAAAGATAAAGCCGGTTATTATTCTTAAGAACTAAAGAATAACAACACGGAAAAAAATAAATGTATTTATAATAACACCCCATAATAGCCATATTACTTTAAAGCATGTTATCTTTACCCAAGCTCCAAAAAAAGCTATAAAGTAATAGCTAAAGGTTATATATATTATACCTCGGTACTATACGATATATATAACTTACTTAGAACAGGTTTCGAAGAAAACGAAATAAAGAAAAAATTATAGGAATTATAAAAGAAACTACATCTTTTATAATGGCTCGAAAAACGAATTAAATACAACATTAATCTATTTAGCTTTATAAAAAAATACTTAACAAAATAGTAAGTAAAAACACGTATAACTAAACAAGGCTATAAACGAATCACTAAAGTATACCTTAAGAAAGGAAGGAAGCTCCCAGAAATTAATATAAACCTAAAAAGAAACATCGAAATACCCCTAATAAATAGACTTAATAATTATTCCTTTTATTTAAAAATAATCCAGAACTTTAAAAAATTCCAAGTTAACAAAACGAACTTAAGCTATAAAAGGGCTCTCGAAAAAAAATTAAAGTTTTAATATGCAAAATTCTATATAAAGGATAAACCTTTTACCCCTTATTACGTAAAAGGTAATTAAAGAAACTATTTAAATAATAATTGCTAGAAACACGCTTTTATAAAAACCTAAAAATAAAAGGACATCTAGGTTATAATAACTAAAAGAAAACCAAAAAAGAAGAAACGTGGAAAACCAAAAAACGGCAAAAGTTCTCGCTAGTAAGGCAGCGAGAAGCCATAAATAATAAATCCTTATATAAAGTCTAGTCGGGACTTAATAATATTATTATAACTAAAGTTAAGTATAATAAAAGAAAATATAAAGCCTTAATAAATTTAAAAGCAAATAAAAGCTATATCTTAATAAAGGTAGTTTAAAAAGATAAAATATTATAAATATATAAATAAAGTCTATATAAGCTATAAAACTTTAAAAGAAATATATTTAGTTACGAAAATAGTAAAGTGCTAAAAGAAATAATTCCTCTCTCGGTAATTATTTAAGAACACCTCGAACAAGTTATTTTTAACATTATATATATATTAAATCACAATATGATCTTAAGAATGAATTAGCTTAAAAAAAGTAATTCACAAATAAATTTCGAGATAAACACGCTTTATTAAAATTAAAAACAAGAGGAATTAACCACTATAAATTACGAGATAAGTACCGTAAATAACTTTAAAAAAACGAATATAAAAACGAAACATATCGCCTATATAATTTAAGTAATTAAACCTAAAAATTTAACGAAAAAAGTACTACGTAAGTACTTTTATTTTCACAAATTATTTAGAAATAAAACAAAAAAAGAATTATTAAAACATAATTAATGAGATTATTAAATCCACTTTAAAGAAAGAAAATAATTAAAATTATTCCTAATATATCTTATAAATCAAGAAAAACAAAAAGCATTATAAAAAGGAATTTAAGAGGATCTTAATAAAGGATATATTCGGGAATCTAAATCCTCGTTAAGATACCCGGCGATTATAATACTCAAAATCGATAAAAACGGGAAGTAACATATCAATAAAGAAGGAAACCTAGTGTGGCGACGAGTAATTAATTACTAACATCTCAATAAAATAACCAAAAAAAACGAATATTTGTTACTACTAATAAAACTCATAAAAAGACAAATTAACAAGGCCTAAATCTTCATAGTATTAAACCTTCGCGATAAATATTATATAATTAAAATAATTAAAAAACACGAATAATATATAGTTTTCCAAATAATACATAAACATTATAAATATAAAGTTATGTTATTTAGACTTATTAACGCACCCGCTACATTTTAATACATAATTATAATAATCTTTCGCAAGTTTTTAAACAAATTTATATTTGTTTACCTAGACGATATACTAATTTACTTAAAAAACGAAAAGGAATATAAAAAACATATAAAGCAAGTGTTAAAAACCCTAAAAAAGATAAACCTACTCGTTTATCTAACCAAAAGCGAATAGCATATCAAAAAACTAAACTATTTAGGGTTTATAATAAATCTAAAAGAAATTCGTATTTAAAAAGGAAAAATAACAACAATTAAGGATTAGCTAGAACCCAAGAGTGTTATAAACGTACGCGCATTTCTTGGCTTTATTAATTATATTAAATAACTCATTAAAGATTTCAGGCGTATCGTTAAACTATTAATAGAACTAATTACCCTAATAAAAACAAAAAAGGCTTTTTATTTCACTAAAAAAGCCAAACAGGCTTTCCAGTAGCTAAAAAAAGTTATAACTAGTAAGGTTATATATAAACTTCTAAATAAAAATAAAAAGAAATGACTAAAAACAAACACCTTAAATTTCGCTATTAAAGTAATCCTAGAGCAACTAAAAAACAATAAAAAATAGTACCTAGTCGCGTACCTATTTAAAGCACTACATAGTACTAAACTAAATTATTAAATTTATAATAAGGAATTATTAATAATCATTAAAGCACTAAAAAAATGAGAACCATAACTTAGCGGAACTAAGGAACCTATTAACATTTATTTAAATCATAAAAACCTTACATGATTTATAATAATATAAACGCTTAACCAAAAACACGAGCGTTAAATGATTTTCCTGTCTAGATTTAATTTCAAAATCCAACACATTAAGAGAAAAGAAAACATTTAAATAGATCTTCTTAGTAAAAAGGGAGATTATAAATTAAAAATCAATAAAAGAGATATCCAGATGCTTAAACAACAAAATAATAAATTAGTTATATTAACTTATATATAAATCAACATAAAAAACTAGAAATAACGTTTTAAGGAAAATTACAATTAAAAAGAAAAATAATTATAATCTTAATAAGGATTTAGCGACGAACTTCTCTCGTACAAAGAAAAGATATATATATTAAAACGGGTATAAAACGAATTTGTTAAGGAATTTTATAAACATCCTTTATATGGCCACTAAGGGATTTTCAAAATAATAAAACGACTTTAAAAGGAATTCGACTTTCCAGGAATACGATAAACAGTTAAAAGAATTATAAAGAATTATAATATTTATAATAAAGCTAAAGTATTATAACATAAACTATATAAATTATTATAATTAACCTAGATACTTAATAAAGCATGGCACACGATTTCATGGGATTTCGTAATGAAACTTCTAAAGTTAAAAAATTCTATTATAGAAATGCATTATAACAGCATATAAATAATTATTAATAAACTCACGAAATACGCCTATTTCTTATTATTTAACGAATTAAGCATAGTAAAACAATTAACTTTTAATTTCTTAAGAAAATATATTAATAAATATGGATTATTAGAACGCATTATTTTAAATAAAGATAAACTATTTACATTAAAGTTTTAAACTAGCTTAATAAAACGAATAAGGATTAAGTAAAAGCTATTTATAGCGTATTATCCTTAAATAAACGAATAAACAAAAAGGCTTAATTAAATACTTAAATAATACCTTAAAAGCTATATTAACTAACAAATAAATAATTAAGTAAAATTATTACTTATAACCCAAGTCGCATATAATACATTAATTAATAAAGATATAAAGCTATTACTACACGAGGCGGTGTATAGCTAAAAAGTAGAAGTCTATAAAAAACCATTTAAACTTATAAAAGCATTAAGCACTATAATAGTAGCTCTTTAAGTAGAAGTATTATCTAAAAAGATCTAAGCAATACAAGTAAAGCTATAAAAAGAATTATAATTCATTTAAGAAAAAATAACTAAATACTATAATAAAAAAAGAATTAAAGGACTAATTCTTAAGAGAGGAGACATGATTTACTTACTCTGCTAAAAACAAGGCGTAACAATAAAAACGCCTTAAATTAAAATAAAATAACTTAATAAGAAACTTAAATTTAAGAAATTAAAACTTTATAAAATTAAAAAAGTTATTTTAAAGGTTAATTATAAACTCTTACTATTAAAGAGATCTAGAATATACTTTGTGTTTTATATCTTACTATTAAAACCAGCACTAAAAAACGCCCCGTTAAAAAAACAACTAAAACTTAAAAAAAATCCGGATAAGTATAAAATAGAAAAGATACTAAACTCAAGAAAAGTTAATAATTAGTTATAGTATTTTGTTAAGTAAAAAGGGTACTTATTAAAAGAAAACACTTAAAAATCACTTAAATATTTAAAAAACCTAACAAAAAAAGTTAAAAATTTTTATTATTAAAATCTAAACTAGCCAAAAAAGCTTAAACATTAAAGTTTAAATTCTATTAATCAAAGAAGGAAAAAAGGAAGGTCTCGAAAACAAGTAAGTTTTATATAAGTTTAAACTAACGCTACTTTCCCTCTTTACGTTATAATCCTTTAATAAAACGCCTTTATTCCTTTTCCTCGCGCTTAACACGCTTTAGTTCCTTAATAGAATTAAAACCCTAAATAATTATTTTTTATAACTTTCTAAATTATAAGCTTTTTTATGTCTAGAGACGACGCGCCTTATTTATAGTTGCTACCGCCTTGCTTATAACCTCTTTAATTATGATATTCGCCTTTTCTAGGTCCGCTTTAACCTTTTAAAACTATTTAGCAATTTTAGTTACACTTTTACGCGAAATACTAAAAACGTCATAATGAGTATGATTTAAACGAATACACTTTAAGTAGCGGTTCGAATCTTCGGAAGCCATATACTCCTTTCTAGAATTTTCATAATAAAAACAAGCTATTTCCCTTTTCCTGTTTAAAGCGACCGACCTTAAAAAAGCAGCTTTGTTTTCTATTATCTTCTCGGCACGTCGCGAAGTATTAGAAGTTTCCTTTTAAGTTTTAATTATACGGTGAGACATAATAAAAGAAATAAAGCTAAGAAACCTAAAAAAGGCAGTAAATGAAACTTTTTTAAATCCTTTTTTATCTTTGGGATAAAGATCCTCGAAAGGGAAAAATAATGTTACAAATCTCGTGTTTCCCCCCTTACGTATAAGTCACGTAAGCAAAATATAAATTAATAAATCATAGGTAAATAAAAGTCGATTTACTAATTTAAGGTGAATTAATAAATCATAAATAAATAAAAAGCGATTTATTAATTTAACGAGTTTATATAAAAAAAGAACGAGTATAAATAAATTAAAATTTCCTATATATCTAGTTATTTATTCCTTAATTATTAATCTAAAACTATAATTACTCTTTAATACTATAATAAGAGTACCTTAAAACCTCTTTAACGAACATAACATTGTAAATCACTTAAACCAATCTTAACCCACTATTACCTTCAAATCAAGAAAACCTAGTACGTACTCACCTGTGAAGTCAGCTAACTAGGAACACACAGGGAGGTTCGTCACACTATTCCGACTCTAAGGATTAACATTGCTAAATCAATGATTGGTTATTCGTAGGTCCTCTAAGAAAACACTTCACCACGGTAAAAGTGCCGATATGTCGATTAGACTTCAACGATGTCAGTGACTTATTAGATCCAAAACATTTTCTGTCAAGGTCGGACTTGGATATAGTTGTTTAATTTAAATCTACATAGTATGATGCTCGTGTATTCTGTTATTCACTATTTACTATTTACTATTAGCAAGTCGTCTTTCAACTTTTCAAAGAGCGCATGCCCTGGCTACACGAACCACACAAGGAAAACTCGACAGGAAATTCGACGGAAGCTGTGAAACTTGGACCTCGAGCTCGATTTCAGACCGATACCCACCATCTTCTCATTCTTTTTAAGTCCGTGGTTTCCAACGTAAAAGAAAAACCATCGACCCTCGTACGATCTTTACTTACAATTACGAGAGCAAAGATTAATTATTCAAAAGCCCATAGCGCAGACACATTCCCCGAGCTAGGGCTATTTGTAATAGCAACCCCCCCAGCGTATACTGATAACGAACCCCAAGCGCTCCAAAGCAGTACAGCCGATATATTGCTAGCCTTGGCCCATCCTAGCCTTCGGCTTGAAAGTCAAGCCACGGTTTTCTTTCGTCCCAGAGGGCCGCGGAAATGCCGATATGATACCGAAACCTGACGTACCTATGTCTACTCTTCTGTATCTTCTCATTAGAAGTATAGGGTAACACTCTCCTATTCGAAGTCATCTAAATCTATATTACGTAGATATAAGCATACGTGGATAATTACATAGATACACGAGGAGAAGAGGAGGTGGATCCAACTCTCGGCTCCTTGAGCTGACAGTCTCCACATTGAAATCGATCCGGGCCGGAGCCAAATTTACTCATCTTATTTTTGGCGGAGCATGCCACCTACCCAACATTATCATCATCGGCATTACCGAGTCGGCGATTTTTGCCATCTGCACTCTAGACGAAACTAGCAAATCCGATTCAAAAATTCCGCACGTCGCCGGCCCATGTGAGAAGGGCCGTATGATGTTAAACAGGGTCTCTCCTAAGCATATTTAGAGACAGAAACGAACCCATGTTTGATGGTCCTTGTCTCGGCAGTAAACCGAAATCGGGGAATTAACTTAATATGAATAGACAAAGAACTTGTGATTTACAACTTGCTTTTTCAAAATTAAGTGCATCTAATATGGAATAAATTGATTTTGGGAATTAAAGTAGTAAGCACTCGTGTTTTTACACCAGCTGTGTCCCTGTTCTTGCAACTTTTACCGATAACATTCCGTTATCTTCGATACTAATCGATTATATGGAGACTTTTATTTGCATGTTACTAACAATGTGAGAATTTCAAGTTGTTATAGCTATAATATAAATAATAATAATAATAGTCTTGATCCCACACCTGTGCCGACAGAAGTATATCGTTTATTTGTTTGCTCCCTTTTTCTTATATATATTCCCACCGACCAAAGACGTAGATCTGCTTCCTGGCCGTTCAGCGCAGCCATGAGGATGATACCGACACACTTCGTCCCCGGCGCCGGACTTCTCGGCGATGGGGGAGCTACAAGGGGGCCAACCGTTCCGATCCTCGGTCTCGGTCTCCTAGCCTTCGGGGCCGCAGGGGTGATTCTCGGCTCGTCTCTCCGGACAAAGACGAAAAGCGCTCTGTTTACGCCGGCGCCAAGACGTCTTGACGGGGAAGAAGCTAGAGCCCTACCATACCCTCTCGATGCGCTTCCGGGCGGACGGGACGTAGCAACCCCGTATGGGTCCATCCGGGTCTATGAGTGGGGTCCTGAGGATGGGCCGCGGGTACTCTTCGTGCACGGCATTAGCACGCCGACAGTGTCGCTCGGTGACTTGGCGCATGAGATGGTCGCGAAGGGTTGTAGGGTCATGTTATTCGGTACGGTCTCTTACTTACCTTTTTCACTTGCATTTCTGTCATCGTCGAAAGAACAACTGACTAGGCACACCCAAAGTGAACTGAACTGGGGGCTAAACTTAACCGAATGCAGATCTCTTCGGCCGTGGCTACTCAGACGCCCCGAACGACCTGACGTACGACGCGCGGCTCTACGTGACGCAAATCCTGCTGGTACTCGCCTCGTCCGCGGACGTGTGCTGGACAGCGGCGCCGGGTTTCCACCTCGTGGGATACTCGCTCGGCGGCGGCCTCTGCATCGTGTTCGCGCGGTACTTCCCGCGCCTCCTGCGGTCGCTCGTGCTCGTGGCCCCGTGCGGCCTGATCCGGCCGCGCCACGTGTCCTGGCGCGCCTGGCTGTACTACACGTCTGGGCTGCTGCCCAAATTTGCCGTGCGATGGCTTGTGAGGAGGCGGATCCGGCCACAGTTGGTCACCTTGGCAGGGGCTAACAGCAGAGGTACCACCACTACAGATATTCTGGCTGCCGAGGACGAGCAGAAGCAGGTCAGCGGGGATGGGGATGCGAATGGGGGTAAGGGCTTTAATAGCGCAGCCATCTCGAAGTACCGGCCCGGCGTGACGGTTTCCTCTGTCGTTCAATGGCAGGTTGACCACCATCGGGGGTTCCTCCTGGCATTCCTGAGCACGATCAGGAATGCACCCATCTATGCTCCGCAGGAAGACTGGGAAGCTTTGTCTTCAATCCTCAAAGCTAAACGCATCGAAATTGAAGAGGGGAAGTCAAATTCTGGGCTTAATCGTGGTAAGATCCTAATCGTTCTTGGAGAAGATGACCCCGTAATCGTCAAAGACGAGACGATAGAGGACGCTAAAGCAGTTCTTGGACACGATGGCGTCGAGTTTACTGTTTTAGATGGCGGCCACGAGCTGCCTATTACAAGGAGTTCCGATGTGGCCAACTCGGTCGAGGACTATTGGAGACGGTAGACGGTAGAGTTGGATAAAGTACACTTACTGTGTGTTCAGACCAAACTAAATGTAAATGTGGATTTAGAATGATCCCTGGGTTTGCTTAAGCTTCGACCAAGACTGATAGGCACGTGCGGTGTAAGCCGCTATGATCATGACGAGCATTCATTCGATCAGATCCTTTCGATCTAGAAATATTCGTGATTGGGATGGTCTCACGTTTGGGAAACTAGGGAAGAGAGAGAGAGAGAGAGAGAGGGAAATTCCAGGCAAGGAAAGCCAGCTTATATAAACCTCAAGAAGCCAAAAACGGCTCCGAATTAGAAACCTAAATCTATCTCATGGAACGATACGATGAGGTTTTGCACCTATCTTTGCACTTAGTATGAGCGACATTTGACTAGGTGCACATCGATGCCCCCCCCTATTCTTTATTTGCCCTACCATCCAGCATTTAGCTTGTTCTCCATCAAGCTCTTAACAGAAAGCATCATCTCGCTTTTGAAAGCCACATAGGCTGTATGTATGATGTAGGCTCTGTACCGCACTTTTGAAATCCCTGGATCTTGTAAGTCTCGCTCTTCCAGATAACCATCTTGCGTATTGATCGTTTTGATTACGTTCTGGATCCTCTCACATAAACCTAAGCCCAATAACCAGCAGCAACATCATAGTAGGCGATAAAAGAAAAGGTTTTATTCTTCAAGCTCTTCAAGCCTAAACCTTCCCCCCTAGTCCTCTCCCTCCTAATTGCAGCACGTTCCTGTGCCTGCTCTAAATCTTCATCGGTCGGAAAGTCTATCCTGTCTATCACGTCTTTGAGCCGCCGATCCATCTGATCTTTCCCCAGCGGCTTCCGCTCCCACAAATCCCGGTATATGCCCGTCGTTTCGACTGGCTCTTTTAGATCAACCCGTCGGCGATTGTTTTGATCCTCAAGGATGGGTAAGGGCGAAGTCCCGGGGGACGGGGCTTCAGAGAGTAGAAACTGTAAGAGCTCTAGCTTCTGACTATCTAGGAGCCGGTAGATGCGGTAAGTCATCATATTACGCTCCGGATGTAAGTATACGCCTTCGGGCTGATAAACCGGTCAGAAAAGTGACTCTTGTCCTCTGTTCTCCATCCTCTACCACGTCCCGGTAAAAAAGCGTCACGTACATCAACGTCATCGGCGGAATCGGGCTCTCGCCTGTCGAATAAGACAACACCTCCAAAAATGCGGGATTCGGCCCAGTACCCGATACCATCTGCAATCCCGTCAGGGTACTGGTCGTAGTAGCAATATTGTCTATGTTGGAACAGCGTGGGTGGCGCCCCGTCGGAGTTATAGATCCAGAATATGAGATGATCCTTGGGTGGCTCCCAGCTAGCAATGCCATCGTCTTTGTGTAAACTGGTGCCCAACCCATAGAGTTAGACCACAATCTGGTAGATCGCTACAGCAACTAGCTCTATTAGTCTCGTCTGAAATGTCCTCGAACCCCGGGCAGAGATCCTGTATTCATGAAGAAGCTAAAATCGTTAGATGTCAGTGGCCGCTGAGACAAAGGCGGAGAAAGCAGCAATTAGAGTCTGTTTACCTTAGAGCTAATCCGGAGCGAATCAACATCAAAGTCAGAATAGAGCTAGCGCCTTTTCTCTAGGACACCGGGACAGAGCTGCTTATGCTTCTGGCTTAAAGGGTGATCCCCAGAGAGGTAACCATAACCAGTATAGGTGTCTCTCTCTACCTCGGATAGGGGTAGCCCGTCAACAATCTGCGCTAAAGTGATCTCGCTGATGTCGGTTGATAGTACGTTTCTGATGGCCCGGTTCAAGATATCGCGATGCGGACCCTCCCCAAGACTGGCGAGTGAAATTCGCTGGAGCTTCGCCTCGAGGCTGTCTGTGTCTATTTCTTGCGTGCTTTGGGGCGCCATTTGCGCCGATAGTAATATGTGTACACGGAATGAGGAGAATAGTTTTGGAGTTGGAAGTGGGTTTGCCAGATGATATCGAATGTGCAGGTGATGGTTCTGACACACGCCGGGTTGTCCGCTTTTGTGTGTGTGTGAAGGGGGGGGGGGGGGGGGGGGCGGGCAACACCCCCTGTGGCAAGGCATTTGTGACTGACACATTTCACCCGCGGTGTCGTCCTTGTATTTATAGATCCTCCCCTGCGTGGTCAGCTAAGGTAAGCTACCTAGTTTATCGGACGCACGCGCTACTTTATTCGCTAACAGGATGGGCCTTGGAGCTGAAACTATGTTGGATAAAGGGCAGGGCGTTAGCAAGGTTGGTATATCGCTCGTTCAACCCAGAGGATAACATCAGGTCTTGTAACGACCAACATCTCCGGTTGCCGCGGTTGAACCACGCCTCGTTAAAGAAGGCCATGTATTCTGCATGACTCAGAATAGCCAATAGCTGTATCAAAGGCACTAGCAGTTGCATTGGGTTGATGGCCCAATCTCAAAAAAAGAGCCACGGCGCTTGGGTGCGTCTCATTAGAGTTACCAAAGTTAATATTATTGAACGGCATTCAAGTGTTTTTCACCCTCCAGAATTTTCCCACTAGGTACTCCGGTAGCGGTGATGTTTGCAATGCCAAAGGAAATATGTTTATTGATCGAGGCAACGAGTGCTTCAGGTAGATCGCACTGCAATTCCTACCTTCATTCTTCCTGACCGCTTCCCGAAGCTGGGAGAGTACTGCGGCTACTTTTCGTAGCTCAGTTTGATGCTTTGTCTCCCAAGCTAGAAAACGAGCCGCCGCGTCAACGACTTTCACCTCATCCACAATTCCTTGGGTGTGGTGGCCAATGATGAGCCACGGTGTTCGACCGAACCATAGTTGTGGCATGTACATGCTGGACCCTAGCTTGCTCTTTGACTTCAACTCAGCCACCATAGATTGAGGCATAACTCGCCCGCGAGTCTCTGGTTGCTTTATATATGTGGTATTGCCTTCGGGTCGATCGCTTATGGTAAGCTGATCTATCAACGGGCTTGAAAAATCTTGTCCCTGATAGCAAGCATCCACCTCAAATTGTACAACACAATTCAAGTCTCCGAGTGGATATTGAATGACCCGGTGATGCCCAATGCTGTCCTCGAGCCCACGAGGATATTTAGTGAAGGCCTCCTCGAAACTCCGTCCGTATCCAGGAACGTGCGACCTTTTGATGAAACTACGGAGGCTTCGTTCGCAGCGTTCGATAAACAGTGTGTCTCCCACTAAACTCAAATTTATACGAAAACTCTCTCTGACTCGTCCTTCGCAGAAGTCGAGAAGCTTCCTAAGGCTGATTCGGTTTACCACAACATCCACGTCGTCGAAGCAAAGTTGAGGCTTCATCGAGGCCAAGGATTGGAATAACGGCCGGAATGGATATTGTGGACTGCAGAAAGAGTTTTGGTCTATGTAGTTCACACCTTTATCTTTAGGCAGAGTAATCGGCAGACTGTTATTTTGCCAGATGGGTGCGAACCCTGGTGCTCGTTAACTCATGCGGCTGTTCCAAAAGAAATAAATAAATAAATAAAAACCATACCTGGAATTGTGACCACGGGCTTCTTGCAGTTGACCCAGTTGTAGCTGCAAAGAAACTCGCAGGCAGGCATGCTGGAAACAGAGGTGGCCTGTGGCTTCAGGGATGGGAAATCAATCTTTTTGACTACCATGCGACGCTTCACGCCTCTCCAGAGCCAACCTTCGCGACGAGCCTTAGCCGGAGGACGCTGATCTCCTGTCATAGGAGCTCTGCAAGTAGAATAATTGCCGCTGAGTCGAGCTTTATCCGTCCGATGCTGAAGCAAGGCTGTTCTGAGCCGAACGAACGTCCACACGGACATGAGAAAATCTTGGTGGTTGGCAACCTTCTCTTTAACTGAAATATCTATGATAGAGAATGAAGTACTGGAGTTACATAAAGCAGCCTTGTGTGCTTGTCTATTTTTTGGGGCATCTTGGTTATTTGGGATGGCCTAGGTTTCAGCTATCATACGGATGTCCCTACCAAAAGATTTTTCCTGCCAAGAATGCCAAGGGAATGAATGACAGGAAACAGATCGTTTTATAAGATCACTATAAATTTTAGTGACTATAGTGGGTACGCTGCGCTACTACAAATTAGTTAATATCGCATTTGTTTTCACTGCAAACCAACTACACGAAAGATGGGGTTTATGATGGTTGAATTAAATGAAAAGCTACCTGAGAAACGCAAACGCGGAGAAAATTAATCTAGTTCGGATAATGTACGGATCGGCCCACACATTTTAACTATACTTATAATGGCGTAAACAAGGGTTATAAAGGCTTAATAAAGCTTTTTAGACTTTATAAGGAAGGCACGTATTTCTTAGTAAATTTGGCTTTAACTTAGATTTTATTATTATTATTTTAACTAATAAATCATTCTTTTTATAATTACCTTTTCTTTTTTTTAATATTAATATTTAATAAAATAATAAAAGTTATATTTTTCGGTTTTCATTTTTATTAGTTTTTTATTATAGGTTTTAAATAAAGAATTATAAGTTAAATAAATATTTAATATTCATTATTATTAATTAATAATTATATAACTATTAAAAATTAATATAATTAATATATATATTTAAAAAAAGAAATCATTATAATTTAAAATTAAAAATTAAAAATATTTATAAAATTAATAATAAGTTATTATAAATTAAATAAAAATTAAATAATATTAATATTAAAATAAATAAATTAAACAACTTATTATATTTCAAATAAAATAAAGTAAAAATATTTTTAAAAAGTTATTATTTAATTTAATTATTAACTTAATATATTATATAGTTAAATAAAATAAGCTTATAAATAAAATTTTATAATTATTATAATTTTATTTATTAAATTTTATTTTTTAGTTTTATATTTTAAAAACTAATTACTTTTTTATATTAAGTATTAAGTTTTTTTTACACGTAATTTAAATCGATTAATTTAAAAATAATAAAAGTTAAAACTAATAATATTAATAAAAACTTAACGTGTTTTATAAGTGAGTAAGCCACTTAATTTCCTATATAAAATCGACTTTTTTAAAAAAGAATTTATAACTTTACTTATAAAAATTAAAAGAATCTCGGACCTTTTTCTTTAGTTATATAACTATATAATTTAACTAAAATGAAAATCAAAAAAAATTAATATTAAAAAACACAAAAAGAAAACGCGTAAAAACTAAAATTATAATAAAACGCACGGACCTTTTTATATATTTCTTTATATATTTCACTTTTTATTTTTTTGAATTTTACTTTAATTAAATTATATAGTTATATAACTAGAAAAAAAAGTTCGAGACTTTTCCGATTTTTATAAGTAAAGTTATAAATTTTCAAAAAAGTCGATTTTATATGGAAAACCATTTTATTTACTCGCTTATATAGTACGTTATATATAACTTATTATTATATAAATGTTACGACCAACAGGGATAAAACAAGAAAAGGTCACGTGACCTTGAGGGTCCCGTGACCTGAAGTGGGATTCTCTGTAACTCTCCCTAAGAATCCACAGAGAATCAAAGAGAAGTGGGATTCTCTATAACTCTCCCTAAAAATCCATAGAGAATCAAAGAGAAGATAAGTGTTCTTTATTTGTTTCTATGGTATAAATAAATCGGAATCTCCTTATATATCTAGTTATTCTTTCTAGTTCCTTAGCTATTAATTTAAAACTATAATTACTCTTTAATATTATAATGAAAATACCTTAAAACCTCTTTAATAAACATAACATTATAAATCACTTAAATCAATCTTAACCTATTATTACCTTTAAATTAAGAAAACCTAGTACGTACTTACCTATAAAGTCAGCTAATTAAAAACACATAAAAAGGTTCGTTACATTTTAATAGCTCCTTAATTAATGTTTAACATTAATTTAAAAGGAAGGACTTTCAATTAAACAGTCCCAGGACAAGCATACCCCTTAAAACTAAAAAGCAACAAAAAAAGAAATAAGTAAAAAAACAATAATTAATAAGCTCTTAAACGAAAGCTTTAAATCTTTTTACGATATAATAAAAAGGTTTAAAAAAACCAATACAAGAATTCATTATAATTACAGCTAAAAAAGAGTTATAAAAGGACATCTCGAAAGCTCAACAAGAAAAATCATCTAAAAAAGAAAAGAAGGAGAAAAAAGAAACACCTAAAGAAAAAAACAAATAAGCAAAACAACCCCTACCTCTTAAAGATAAATAACCACCTTTAAACGATAATAACCCTAATAACTTAAACGACAAAAATAATATAACAACTCTCGATATAAAGGGTTTTAAACTAATTACACTTAGTAAATATAATAAGTTAAGCGATTTAGAAAGATTTTTAATTTAAGCTGGAACCTATTTACGGTTTTATTATAAAACAATTATTACTAAAGAATAAAAGGTTTTTATAATATCCCAACTCCTCGCCGGAACCGCCTTAACCTGGTTTTAACTAGTGTTAAAAGATCATCTAGAAAACGGATCAAACGCCTAAAAAGACACGAAAAAGGTCTTTAAAAATTATAAGGAGTTTAAGAAACAACTTAAATCTATATTTAACAATTTAATTCTTAAGTAATAAGTCGAAACTCGACTTTATAAACTATAATAAAATAAAAAGGCTTTAAATTACGCTATTAAGTTTAAAAAACTTATAAACTAATTATAACTACTTATTAAAAGCTTATATCACTTATTTTATTAAGAATTAAAGAACCATATAAAGAATAAGTTATATAAAATAAATCTATATAAAGAAAAAAACCCAGGAAAGTTCAATAATTACGTTATAATGGTAATTACTATTAATAACAAGAACTTCAAACGGTACCTCGAAAAGAAAAAAATGGTATAACGAAAAAATAACAATTAACTAAAAAGAGGAAATCACAAAAGCGGTATTAAAACCAGGAAAAGCATTAGAACTAAGTTAAACCCCATTAAAATCAACATTATCTAAAAAAAATAAAAGAAACGAGATAAATTAACCATTAAATATTTTAACTGTAAAAAAAAAGGACATTATAAAAACGAGTGCTAAAATCCTAAGAAATAAGAACTAAAAACAGGAGGGATTTCTTAACCCGAGAAAAGAGCCGCCGAGATAAGGGTTTAATTCGAAAACAACAAAGAAATAAACCAAGTATTTATTATCGACATTATTAAAACAAAGAAAATTAAGGAGGCCTTTATAAAAGGAGTTTATAGATCTTATTAAGTCAACTGTAAAGACTATTTAAAAAATAATTACTTATATTTAAGATATTTCACACTAAAATAAGCTAAACAAAAATATAACAAAAGCAAATTACTATATAAATACGATAATTATAAGCTAGGATACGACTTAGGAATTAAGTTAAACCATAATAATTTACATTAAAGCTATTATAATAACAATAAATGCGAAACCCACTAAGAAAGAAACTAGCATAATAGCTTAAACTAGAGGTTCTATATAAATAATAATTATAATATCCATTAAAGCTTAAAAGAACATATATCGTTACATTAAAGCTTTTATATTAACGACGCTTATTAAATATATAAAAGTTCTAAAAATAAAGCCGGTTATTATTTTTAAAAACTAGAAAGTAATAACACAAAAGAAAATAAGTGTATTTATAATAACATCTCATAATAGCCACATTTTCCTTGAGTATGTTATCTTCACCTTGGTTCCGAAAAGAGTAACGAAGTAATTACTAAAGGTTGTATATATTACATCTCGGTACTATGCGACGTACACGACTTACTTAAAACAGGTTTCGAAAAAAACGAAATTAAGGAAGAATTATGGGAATTATGGAAGGGACTACATCTTCTATAGTAACTCGAAGAACGAACTAAATACGACATTAATCTATTCGGCTCTATAAAAAAACACTTAATAAAGCAACAAGTAAAAACACGTGTAATTAAACAAGGCTATAAATAAATCATTAAAACATACCTCAAAAAAAAAGGAAAACTTCTAAAAATTAATATAAACTTAAAAGGAGATATCAAGATACCCCTAGTAAGCAAACTTAAGAATTATTCCTTTTATTCGAGAATAATTTAGAACTTCAAAAAATTCCGAGTTAATAAAACGAACTTAAGTTATAAAAAGGCTCTCGAAAAAGAATTAAAGTTTTAATGTGCAAAGTTCTACATAAAAGATAAACCTTTTACCCCTTATTACGTAAAAGGTAATTAAAAAGACTATTTAAATAATAATTACTAAAAACACGTTTTTATAAAAGCCTAAGAATAAAAAGACATCTAAGCTATAACAACTAAAAGAAAACCAAAAAAGAAGGGACGTGAAAAACCAAAAAACGGCAAAGGCTCTCGCTAGTAAGACAACGAAAAGCTATAAATAACAAGTCCTTATATGAAGTCCAATCAGGACTCGATAATACCATTAAAACCAGAATTAAGTATAATAAAAAGAAATATAAAGCCCTCATAAACTTAAAAGCAAATAAAAGCTATATTTTAATTAAAATAACTTAGAAAAACAAAATACTATAAATATATAAACAAAATCTATATTAACTATGGAACTTCGAAAGATACATATTTAGTTATAAGAATAACAAAGTACTAAGAAAAACAGTTCCTCTCTTAATAACTATTTAAAAACACTTTAAACAAGTCAGTTTTAATATTACGACTAACAAAAATAAAACAGGAAAAAGTCACGTGACCTTAAGGGTCCCGTGACTTAAAGTGGGATTCTTTATAACTCTCCTTAAAAATCCACAAAGAATTAAAGAGAAAATAAATATTCTCTATTTGTTTTTATGGTATAAATAAATCGGAATCTCCTTATATATCTAGTTATTCTTTCTAGTTCCTTAGCTATTAATCTAAGATTATAGTTACTCTTTAATACTATAATGAGAATACCTTAAAACCTCTTTAACGAACATAACATTATGAATCATTTAAACCAATCTCAACCCATTATTACCTTTAAATTAAGAAAACCTAGTACGTACTTACCTGTGAAGTCAGCTGACTAGGAACACATAGTGAGGTTCGTCACAATAAAATAAAAAGTTATAATTAAGTATATTTAAATATAATATATAAAAGGTGAAAAGAATCCGGTAAATAAATTAATTAAACTATTAAATAAAATAAAACATAAAACTTTTTATAAATTATTAAAATTAAAAGCGTTTTAATAGTTTTATTAACTAAAAAGACGTGTTAATAACTTAAATTTACTTTTATTTAATTATATAAAAAGGCTTTATATACGGTTAAATAAGTTATAAAAGTTAAAAATACTTAATTATAATTTAATATATAAAAACTAAAAAGTTTCGAACCTTTTTTTAGTTATATAATTATATAGTTTAATTAAAATAAAAATCGAAAAAATAAAAACTTAAATATATAAAAAATATAAAAAAGTTTATACGTTTTATTTTAATTTTAATTTTCTCGCGTTTTTTTTTTTAATATTTTTTTAAAATTTTACTTTTAATTAAATTATATAACTATATAACTAAAGAAAATATCCGAGATTTTTCCCGTTTCTATATGTTAAGTTATGAAATTTTTTTTTAAAAAAGCCGATTTTATAATTATAAGAAATTTTTTTAATTATTAGCTTGTTTTACCTACTCGCTTATATATATTAAAAGTAAAGAAAAAAGGAAAATTAAAATAATAACTAAGACTATTTATATAGTTAAATGAGGATATTTTTGTCGTTATTAAAACCGCGGTCTAACTAGCGGCATCGGGATCGGTAATCTAACACATGATAATGCGAAACGGTTGCTTCTTTGACTATGTATAGTCCTGGCGCCGACCCCCATGCATTGACTGGCTTTGTGGACGGCGGATATTTTTCAGAGCGGGATCTGACGACCCTGAATGTTGATGTTGTCGTGCTTTAAGGAGACTTGAAAAGTTGTAAACTGGGGGGGGAGGGGGAGCTGGACTTATTAAATGTCATATCAGCGGCGCCTACAAATTATGACTAGCCGACCACACTCCAATTAATGAAGTCAAGAACATTCATTTGTTTCGCGAACTTTGCGGAATATGGCGTTATTCTATTCATACACTATTCTGCTATGATGTAAGTGATATTCCAGTCAAGAAGTGCAAGGGCACAAGCCCATCAGTTGCAAGATTGAGCTCGACTTCCTACCGGATGCGTTGTCTCGATATCTAGGTAGGTCACTGATGGAGCCAGTATCGCCTCCTTTAAAGCTTCTGTCAGAAGCTGTCATGAAGGACCGCAAATAGTGTGAGGCATGTCTGTATTCTCTGTTCTATGGCAGTAGGGTTATGGATCATTCCTTTATACATGTCTGAGGCCGAGGGAAGCGGTCCAGCTGATCAAGCTTGATCAGCTGTATATCCTCACGTGTCCTGTGCTTGGACCTATGTCGTTATTTCTAGCTAGGAGACTCCTCCAGACTTCGTCTGTTCTGACATAGAGATGGACGAGTGCTGAAGAGGTTGAACGGTTCAGATGGATACTGGAGAGCCGATGGCTGGGTGAAGTGACGACATAGAGGAGGGATGATATAGAGAAGTGATCACTGCAGAAATCAAGTATGCTCTGAACGAAGAGGGTCTGTCATTTTTATACCTGCCGTTCATGGAACGGGGACAGAAATCAACAATCCTCATCAGGCAGGTGGGCCGCCTTCCTCGAACTTGGTCGTTGGCCTTCATCTTGGCCGGCGACGTCTGCTCGTTCTGGGAATGGTGATGTTGGGTTCACTTCTACCACACTCTTCTCTCTAAGCCTGTATAGCCTAGACAAGGACCTGCACCACAATTGAAATGACTGGGAAGCGCCTCTTTGCTCCGGCCACACCGTCACGTGCGTGTCTTGATGAGGCGAGAAGGACAGGTCTCTGATCTCTGGCCCCCTTAAACTGGGGCGTCGCGAAGAATTCTATTAGCGAAGTCGCGTTTCTTCTTGATTCGTGTTGTCTAATGGAGTGAAGTGTTCCATACAGCTCATCCTATCTACCCGTCATCCTGACCAAGCCGGAAAAGGAGGGGGGTAGAGACGGGCTAGTAGAAGGCCACACTCGCAGATGGTTTCTTGGGTACTGTAGCCAACTCCTAGTTCTTCTAGTAGAGAGTCTCCTGACCCGTCATACTAGACGATTATGGTAGACTGGGAAGCCCTTAGATGGATATGGAGGACTATAGCATTGAATCAAAGCCAGCGCAATATTCCCCCCCCTGTAGACCACCTCTAGCCAGGCCGCCGCACCCTCGGCCATTCTTGAGCGGGACCCTTTTTTTCCTTAGTATTTGGAGACGGCCACTTTCAGGTGCCCATGCAGCAGCTTCATCATAAACCGCCCTTGAGTCGCGCAGATCGAAGGCTTCAATTGCGTTTGTCGTGTCTCTCTAGAAAACGGCCACGCATAAAAGAAATCCGAGAGCAGCACCTTTTTGCCAGGGATTAGGCACATTCATTGGCTCCTCATATATTACATAGGCCGTTTCCTCTATCTTCTAGATTCCTCCGGCTTTGTGGCATATTCTGACTCGATGACCTATCCTCTTACGAAAAAAAAAAACCCCCAGCCGGCAGCCCGCTTTCGAAATCGTCTCCGTATGTCCCTTCGAGCTAATAATGCCCGATACTGAGTCCTCTGAGTCTGGCCTGCTGTATTGCCCCAGGCAAAGAAACGTGTGTTGTAGCCGACTTATGAATCATTCAGCAGAAAGATATTACCTGACGCTCAGGGGCAGAAAAGGCTCGGGGACGAATATTTATCACAAGAATGTCATGGCAGGTGCAAGTAACTGATGGGAACGACCTCGTTCATTTGTGCTTTCATGGTGGGAGGCATTGCCGTCTCCGTTTCTTTAGGATGATGCTTCCTATAATGCATTGCTAATCGGCTCTGCTGCAGTGACAACCCCGTCGACATCTGGAGAGCCTGTGAGCGTTTGTGCTTTCCATCCTGTATTACGGGCCATCCTTCTACTGGGCCTCCTCGTCCTAACAGAGCCTCAATCGCAGGAGGAGCGACCTCCAACTTGAGGCGAACCCGAATGAATGAGACTGACGGTCTTGACTTGAGTTGCAGTTGTAACTACTGGTAACGGTATATACAGAACGAGAGGCCTACATAGGATGAAACTGACGAAGCTTGAGGCGGTTGGCCGTGATGACTTTGGCAGCCAATAGGCCAAGGTACTCGCGAATTCCCCCCTACAGGAGCATAGTCTCTTCTCGGCACATGTTGTCCAATGTGGCAAGGTGTCCCGCACAGCTCACCCCCAAGTTATCTTGACCGAATAGCCACTTGAGTATTACAGCTAACACTCATCAAAGATTGAGTCTAGCGAATACATCAGAACTGAGAAAGTCCTGGAGGGGCATTGAGAAACATAACGTGAAATCGAAGCCAGCGCAGTCCTGTCTCCAGCGGCCACCTCCGGCCGGGCCACTCGGCCGTTCTTGAGCGTCGGACACGGCCATATTCAGGGGCCCGGGGTAGGCAGCAGCTGTAAGAACGGTCCCAGTGACCATTCTAGGTTTCCTTTTTTTGTCGCGGGCATAATTTATACAAGTATTAACTGCCGTCTACCATTAATGGCGTCGCTTTTGCTACATTTTTTAATTTAGCTTCCTGGGAAGAAGAGTGGTCAAGCTCTTGTGCCTGACAAACGATTACTAGTCCTTAATTATATCAATATTTATGGTGCCAAGGATTGCCAGAAGGCGGGATCTACGGTTTAACAAGGTAGACTTGGTCAATGAAGGAAGTGTCTGTGCTGGCCGAGCCGTGCTACCCACAGTAGAGATACTTTTGCTGTATGTTAACAAGCTCGCCAAGCTTGCCGATATGATGTGTTCGACAATATATATGCACGTGGTTTCGGCAGATAGCCTGCCAACGACTAACAGGGAAAGGCTCGTCCGATGTGCGGCTGTTTGTGGTGTGTACAATTTGCCAACGTATGGTATTACATGCCTTACATAGACAGTGGTCGTACATTGCAGGTCATTCGGGTCGACTTGCACATCTCTAAAGGAGGGCTTGTGGCCGAAGCGTTTGTGGACCAAGAACCAACATGCCAAGGCAGCAGAAAATATGAGGACGTTCCTTTAAGAGGTCAGGTCGCGGAACTGCTTAATACATATGCAATACCGGCCAAATATGGCATTGGTCAACTGCGCTGCAGCCTAGGGACGCTTGAACGACATCCCAAGATGCAGAAGTGAAACAGACATAGTGGAATGGGATTACTTCCGAAGCATTAGATTGGCCGGCCTCTTGCTTGGGTAACATTGCAAGTTTGTTGGCATCGGCCTTTCCGCTGCCGTCCATCCACCTAGCCTAGGAAACCCATGTATTTCCTCCACCTTTATGTGGTTGCGTGGGTAGGGCGAAACCTGGGGAATCTGCACTCTAGTATCCACATCGTCATGATATTGCAGCTTGGTGTGGACAAGGAACCACAGGGTAGCCAATGGGGTAACTCGACATCAAGCTGACTACACGACGAGACAGCGTTATACTCTAGGTGGACACTAGGTATGCAGTCCTTACTTGCCCTGCCCTGCCCTGGCGTCTGCAGAATATAGGCGTAGTCTTGAACGAGACAGGGGCCACGCTAGACACATGCTGCCTCCTGTCTATCTGTCCATCTTCGACTAGTTAGGAATTGAAAATCCCGTGCCTTCCGGAGCAAGCTGCGAGGCCGGTGTGGTCGTGATGGTGGTGGTAGCATCAAGACTTCAGACATACTATGTAGAAGTGATCGGGACTTGAAGTTGACGGCTTCAAATGGTGCAGATCGTAGGTTGCAGCATGGAGTCAAACCCGCGCATACCTAGGTAGTATTGGCTGGGACTGGGACTGGGACTGGGACTGTCTTCGACACGGTCCCGACGGCGCGATTCTTATATCTGTCAATCACGGGGGCAATACGGAGACAGTGTGGCAGTTGTAGATGATAGACATTGGATAAAACATCACGATGGGTTATCGGTGAGTAAGCTGGTAGGTCAATACCCGTAGACATCGACTTGAATGGAGATCCGAGCGATTGATGTAATCCATTCCGTTCCCGGCAGAGGAAGGGAAGCTCTCCTGTGGTGTAATGTAAGTGGTTTAGATGAAATTACATCAGAAGTTGGCTTCTGCTGAGGGTAAGGTGAATGGTTAAGGCCATCGAAGGGAAGGGATTCCCCTTATTACCCCGCAAATCTATCGAGTCTGGATCGTGGGTGACGTCGATAGATGTGGGTTAGGCCTGCGCAGAGTGCTATTCGCTGGACTGCTAACTCACTTTAGTGTAGTAGCTAGGGTTATAGCTTGCGTTAGCGCGCATGGCCCCATTTTATTATGGTGGTCTCTACCTTGTAACAGGGCCTTTCCCAGTCACGCTAGTTTTCCCTATTGGCTCCAGCTGCTATCAACTTATCAATTCGATCCTCACATCTGAGTTAGAGGTACTACCCTTGTTATGTAAGCGGGCCAGGTTAGGTACATGTACCTAACCTAATCTATGTACATACCTAGTTTACTTAGGTAGGTACTTGTACTGCGTACAATGCGCACAACTCTGTACGAAGTATGTACATACATAGGTAGGTACTTCGTACGCTAGGTAGATTAGGTACGGAATACGAGCACCTTTTACCTTTACATTTACATTTACATTTACATACATTTACATTTACATTTACATACATTTACATTTACATTTACATACATTTACATTTACATTTACATACATTTACATTTACATTTACATACATTTACATTTACATTTACATACATTTACATTTACATTTACATATATTTACATTTACATTTACATACATTTACATTTACATTTACATACATTTACATTTACATTTACATACATTTACATTTACATCTCACAAATGCCATTTCCATACCTTCTTTCACACTCTTTCTTCCCAACTCTCCTGCACTACACCACTGCCACGTATCTTCTTCTTCTGTAGAGTTCCAGTTTCATCCGTCCTTTCCAAGACCCCTCACCTCGCAGCCAAAACGATTCTCTCGCACTCCACCCTCTTATCACAAACGACTCTGGAGCCCGCTTGTTGTCACAGCCCATCTGAATCTACTGAACCCCGCCCCGCTGCTGTACTTTACATGCCACCCACCAACGACCAACCTACCTCCGTACAATTACTACACCACCATCATATCCGGGTCAGCACATCTACGTCTGATTCCTACGAGACATTCATCAAGGCCGCGTAATTCTATTGGGCCTGATGCGTAGCGTGTAACCCTTATTTATTGTATCAAAGAAGAACAGACCTCCGTTTGTTCCACTTCTCCTGCTACTCTCCATACCATCCATACGATAATCGTTCGATACAAAGAGCAAGCTACCTTTGCCCCTTCATTGTACGCCCGGACATATCCTCGAGAGAGCACAAGCTTCTGCTTAAGCAATACATAAAGGGTGTCGATTCTTTCAACAGCTTTCCCCAGCCTTTAGCCGCAAATCCCATCAACTCCACACTACTCTAGCACTTGATTGTGGCAAATACTCTACAAACCACGGACACGATCCGGTGCTGAAAACCTACCACTTCAATTTCTCGAACGATTATAGCAAGCATGCCAGGCGATAACGGTAACGGTAATGGCAACGGTGGACCACACCACGACCGCCGTGGCTCTGTCACCTCCGCTGCCTTCTCCAATCTTTTCCACCGTAGCAACTCTACTTCTGCTGGAAACGGTCGCGAGTCCGTCACATCAGTTGCCGCCAGAGACCAACGCCGACGACTTTCTGTCACCACTCTGGGCCTGAACGGCAACTCGCCCCCCTCCACGAATGTTCCATTCGGCATACGACGGGGTAGCATCTCCACTAACAATTCGGACGCTATCGATGAGAGCGCTGTGGAAGATGACGAGTACGCGAAGGCTCCCCCTGCTACTCCCTTTGCTCGGCGTTTGAGCTTCGGGGCTCAGGCCATGCTTAACATGCGTACTGGCCCTACGAGCCCCGGATCAGGTGGTAGGCCTGCCCCAGAATCAAGACGTATTTCCAGCGGATATTCTCACACTCCACCCACTGGTGCTTCGTCCGCTTCATCTGCCCCGAGACGGACGAGCACCTCCCAGGCAAGCAATGCACACTCTACAAGATCCCCTTCTGACATGCTTTTTGCTCGCTCAGATAACAATTACAATTGGTCGGAACAGCTCAGATCGCGCGCTGAAAGCAGCGTGACGGGCCATCGTCCTTCATTTGGAGCCGGTGCTGCCATCTCACCCTCCCGCGCAAACGGTCAACATGATCGAACCAAGTCTGTTTCCGACATGCCCGCTCCACCCCAACAAGCAGCTGCCGTGAAGCCTAGACACATCGAGAGACCCAAGCCCGACGCCATGCAGGAACGTATCTTGAAGGGTGATTTCTACATGGACTGATCGGGTGAAAGGCCTGGGCACGACGCGAACCTTCCGCCGAGCGCTGTACGAATGTTGACAACGAGAAAGACTGCCTATCTTGTACCTCACCAGCTACCCACGACGAATATCGCTGATCCTCTTAAGCTATGCTTGTGCCTATTTGCGATAATATAACTTTTCCCTTTCATGCGTTCTATGTTCCAGTACTTCACGCTAAATTATCTGGCGTTCAATCGGGTTGGCAACTTCCTTTTCATGGCGTTGAAGGTTAAGGCTGGGGGATTCCGCAGGACAGGATGACAAATTGATCCACAGATTCAGGTCCGGCCATGGGGGATACCATTATTAAGGTTCGGATGGACACGAACCCTGAATCGGATAGGGTGTATGGACTGGGAAACGACCATCGGAAAAGAAAAACTAAGGGAAAATGGTTTTACTTTGTCAATACAAAGGGGAAAACGACAACATTTCGGGTGGACTTGTGATTCTATTTTCCTCCAGGGCTGCCGACTGTTTTCGAGCATAGCTAGCTACCCTAGCTCCTGTGTATGTTTGTATGATAAGATTGGGGGTGTTGTGTGTGATATCTGACAACGTGGGCGGACGGGCGGACGGACTGTCATAAGTATTAGGGACAAAAAGGAGAGCCTCTCGGCCTTTCGCATTGGAATCTATCTCGAACAGATAACTTAGGTATTACTTAGTAGTCATGCTGAATCATGGCAGGCAATTCACGTACAGGGGTAGCTGGGCTTCGGGGTTTTCTACATATGTACGAAATTGCTTAACCGAGCCCTAGATCCAATGTATTTCCAATCTTGTATTCGCCCTTGATGACTGATTTATGTGACATGATGGGAATTCTAGGCTTGTATGCTCATAATATTAACTTAATGCTGTATACATCAGGTTTAGGTACCTAGGTAGTAGGTAAGTAAATATTGAAGTGACTAGCCGACGACCCAGGTAAACAAGTAGGACCTCATACAGCAAATCGGGACGTTGGTCTCGCATTGCCACGTGGTTGTTTATTAGATGTATTCACTCCCATGCAGTTAACCTGCGTATCTGTCCGTGTGCGCGGCCGGACCTATACGAGTAACCTAAGCTATCACTACCTAATCCATACACCTAGTGATGAGTCTATAGCGAAGAGCGAGCGACAAATTAGAAGGACAACAACTCTCACGCCAGAGAATACATGCATCTAGATGATATATCATGTAACGAAGGACCGGGTACCTTAAATATATCAAGTACGATATACGACTACCTAAACTTAACAGACAGAGTGGACATTGGAAAATGAGGAAAAAGAAAAAAGGGGGGGGGAAAGGCAACCCGCTAGTTATATAACATTTTCCTACCTGTTCCCATTTTACCGTCCCTTCCTTTTCCATTGCTTTCCCTTGTTATACACATTAATCCTTCAAATTGATGCACCGCCCCTCCCCCCTCTCTACAGTGCGCCCCGTACCGGACACTCGTAGTCAACTTTGATAAGATATATAAAGATGACCAGGTCTCCATATGATAGGAGCACCAGCAACGACGATGACGAATAAAATGTGTGTGATGTGTGTGCCCAGTGCTTAGGCTTAGAAGTGAGAACGTACGTCATCTCCTTCAAAAGGTACCTAGGCAGGGTAAGATTTAAGGGATGGATGCCTGACAACTTCACAGCCATCCATCGCCAGTCGGGGTTCATTATGAACACCCCCCCCCCCCTTCTCCCCGTACCAATGATCTCGGACCTTATTCCGAACGCGAGAAACTCCAACCCGGAACGAGGAAAGGTAAATACATCAAAAAGGAGGGGTAGATGGGTGGGGGGATAGTAAGGTAAGCAAGTCGGAAGGTGAATAATACTAGTACAGCCAACCGATTCCATCGAGCGAATAATCAGTTGATCGATCGGTTGATTAGATCTGGGGGTCATGAGGACACTTGCAGAGAGAGAATGGTGAGGGAACCATGGCAGCGGTCTGACGTATTAAGTTCCGTCCAAGAGATAGCCATGCAATTGAGTTGGGTACATCATAATGATGGAATAGGTTGGCCACGAATGGCCCCTACACGTATCACGACACATGCGCAACGTGGAATATTTCATCCGTCCGGGCATATGAGCAGCCACGCTTAGAGACCGTACTGGTTTGATCCGTGCGGGAGACCCTCAAATATGTTATTGAGTAAGGGATCGCTCTGCATCATTATGCGCATGCTGTTCTCGTAACTAGCTGAGTCTCCGGGGCTCCCGCCACCAAACCCGGTGAGAGTTAGCCCCATAGCCTGTTCGAAGCCGTCACCTATGTTAATGTAATCTAGGTCGTCCGCAAAAGAGCCGGCCATCCACGGCATTAGGCCCTGGCCGGGGCCGGGGTCTGTGACGCTGGCCTCCACACCGGTGGCCGAGTCGTACATGTAGGGCTGTGTGCCCGTTTGCAGCCAGGCTTGGTAACCTGGCGAATCCACGTTTGACCTCGATGGTACTGCATTCTGGCCGTTCCGAGAAGGTCCATTTCCGGTGGCGATTTCGGACAACAGTTGCAGCGGTGTGTTGGCTGGGTTAAATTCGGGCTGTTCTTGTTGCGGTGGCGGATGTGGTTGTTGCCGCTGCTGTTGGGTAGGTGTGCCAGCGTTCGACTGAGACTTTGGTTGTGTACCCTGAGACGAGTTTAATGCCGGGTCGATCTGGTCCTCAGCTTGATTTCTCCCTTGTCCCTGCTTATGGAACCAGCCTCTTAGCATCATTAGCACTATGATAAATTTACTGGCTGGGCGTGATTTATCCGAGGTTGCTGTATCACGAAACTTGTCTAGTAGCTTGTCTAGATACTCGGCCACTTTCATGTTGTCCTTGTTGATAACCTTTCCCAGTTCTGAATTCGGCGAACTGGCACTGAAGTACATCTTGATGAGGACAACAACAGCATACGCGACCCGGACGAAGTTGAAGATCGGGAGGCAACGGATGCTCGGTGTATCCATAGCCAGGAATGTCTCAAAAATACCATCGATCGCTGTCAGGCAAGCGGACAATGCACCGATGTGAGCGGCTGTCAGGCTATCGCCTAGGCCTGGTATTGGGTCACGGAGGGCGTCGGCGTTCATAGGTGCGCGGCACTCCTCGCTGTTTTTATCCACGTACAATGCAATCTCATGCATATATAGATTCAAAACGTGGAAGCTGAGAATAAGTGAAGCTGTAATCTGTCAGTATGTAAAAGCCTCAATTCTAGAGCAGAAATTACTCACGTCGTTTATCCTCCTTAGGTATGCTATCGGTATATTTTGCTAGGTCCCGTTCGAAGCCTCTTAGGGCATACTGGACCTTCTGCTCGGTGATATTGACGAAAACGGTTGGGTCATCCATTGAGAACTGAATGCCAACTTCCTCCGCCAGTCGGTGCGTCCAAACGAGATGACAAAAGTACCGATCAGTCGGTGCAGCATCCGGAGAGGACTCTAGAATATCCATACACTCAGTCATGAAGGCTTGCCATCTGATCAGATTCGGACGGTGCAGAGCCATAGCCACGTTAGATGCTAAGAAATAAGAAGCAAGCCAGGCCCGCCGCGATTCGATCGTTGTGGGATCTGGAAGGGGCTGTTTCCGGAACGGGTGGTCTCGCCATGTGTATGGTATTAGTCGCGACTTTGGATTGTTCTTTTTTCTTCCCAGGCCAATATCGATGGCCATAACCGCAGCCAGATGAACGAATGTGTAAAATTTCAACTCTTCGAAGTGCTCTGGGGGGAAATACCAAATCACACTGATCTGCAGGGTTTGGACAAGCTCCAGGCTCTTCTCTCCAGTAATCATGACTTTGTCCGCGACGATGCGTACAAGATCCCGTACCAGCTGGCGCTGTAAGCTGGGGTTTTCTGACGAAGCCACGGCCATGACGGCCAGGAACAGAACGGGTTTTGATTTTCGAAGATCGGAGACAGTTGTACCGCGGGGAAAGACGACAGCTGGAAGATGAGGTGCCATCTGATCGGTATAGCGCTGGAAGAGCCTAGCAGCTTCATCCAGGCAGATTATCCCACGGCTGATTATATCAGAATCCAGATACGACTGTGCTGGAAGATACGGCGCAGCAGAGTCTTGTACGCCCTCGGTCGAGGTCTCCCTCGTCTCGTTGAACTTCCGTTTCTGGCCGGCCACGGCTGGCGGCGCGGTGAAGGATGCCTTCTCGGGTTCGGTAGCTAGCTGAGGCAGGGGGTCTCGCGGCGGCGGCGGCGCACCCCAGTCTCTGGGGGTACTAGCGTACGAGTTGTTGCCAAATGCATTCTGGTCAGCTGGAGACTGCGCAGTTGCACCACCGCGGCTGGCCTGCAAGCTTGCAGTCAAGGCGTCAATCTTCTTCTCCAGCTCAGCAACTCGGCTGTCCGTCTTCTTCTGCCGCTTCCGCGTGGGCTGGGTCACGACACAGCCTCGTCCTGCCTTCGCGCATCGTTTACACGGACCGTCTGGGCTCGTAGCATCGGGTTCGCATTTGACTTTCAGGCCACGGCATGCCTCGCACGCACGTGGCCGCTTCGGGTCATTGAGATCTTGGGGGGTGGCGCCGAACGCATTCGGGGTGTCGCCGGCGGCGGAGAGGGCGTTTCCAGACGGGGTCTGGGGGGTAAAGGCGGCGGCAGAAACTACTGGTGATGCTTGCAGTTGCTGTGGTGGAGATTCGGAATCGGTGGTCGAGACGGCGATGGACTGTGTCGAGTCTGTCGGCCCGTTGACGACAATTGAGTCCCTGCCGATTTTGACATCTCGAAGACGAGGGTCTAACGAAAGGGGATCCATCTGGCTGGGTGACTGTTAGCACACTAACGATTGATTGTGATTTCAAGGCGGCAGGGAAATGTGCCGATAATACGAAGAACGGGAGCTGTGAGAACCGGCCACCGATCGAGACAAGATCCAAGTTGTCATCAATTTTGTGCGAGCCCGACCTGTGGCTAACGGGAGTGGCTGGAGCTCCACCGCGCCACTTCTGCTTACGTACGGGCGCATAGATAGCTAGTCGTGCGCTAGTAATTTAGCGCTGACAGGGGTGGCACAGGTAAGTACTGAAAACACTAAATAAACTTGGTTAAATGTAGCTATATAAAACCTATATTTAAATGTAATAATAAATAACCGAAAAAGTGAATATATAAAATTTAAAAAATAAGAAATTTTACGATTTTTAATTAATTTATTTATATTTTTATAACGTGTTTTATAAACAAATAAATTATATAAATAAGTTAATTTTTATAATTTTCGTAGTTTTAACTATTAAAAAATATTTACGCGACATTAAAATTAATTAATAATTATTATTATTTAAATCGTTTTTTTTAGTTTTACATTTTAAAACTAAATATTTTTATATTAAATTTTTAGTTTTTTAACATGTAATTTAAATTAATTTATTTATTATAATTTTCGAGTTAAAGCTTTTTAAAATTAAAATAAATAATTAATAATAAATAAAATTAATTATAATTCCTTGAAATTTAAATTATTAAATACTTTTTTATTTATTATATAAATACGTATATTATAACTAATTTAATTATATATATTATATTGTTTTTATTTAATTATTATTTTTTAAGATTTCTTTTTTTATTATTAATTATAATATTATTTTTAACTTATAAAACTATTTTTTATATTAAGTATTTTTTATTTATTTTTATTATTTATTTTTATTTATTTTTAGTTTTATGTTACTTATTAAAAATGTAGTTTATTTCTTAAAAACGAGTAATTTTATCTCGTAATAAAGTTATTTTATATATTAATAATAAAATATTTTTTATAAATTAATTATAAATATTTATAAAAAAAATTCTTTAATACTTTTTAACTTTATTTATAATAAAATTTAATTATAATAATACTTTATAAGTTATTATAAATATTTTAACTTTTTAAAATATTTAATTTATATTAAAATCAAAAAAATTTTTATATAAAAAGTAATATAATAATAACCTTTTTTAAATTAAAAAAAACTAATTTAGTTATATAAAATTTAATTTATATATTTAAAGTAATTATTATAATAATAATAACGTTTTATTAAGTTTTTTTAAATAATTATTATATATATTTTTAAGATATTAAAATATAATAATATTAAGTTTTTTATAATATTTTTTATAATTATTTAAAATTAATAAACGTTTAAAGTTTTAATATGTTTTATAAATAAATAAGTTATATAAGTAAATAAACTAGTTTTTATAATTTTTATAGTTTTAATTATTAAAAAATTTATATAATATTAAAATTAATTAATAATTATTATTATTTAAATCGTTTTTTTAATTTTACATTTTAAAAACTAAATACCTTTTTTTTATTAAATTTTTAATTTTTTTAACGCGTAATTTAAATCGATTAATTTATAAATAATATATTTATTATTATTATTAAAACGCGTAAAATTAAATTTTTTTTATTTATTTATTTTAAAATTTAATAATATTAATAAAAACTTAAATAACTCGTATAATTAAATATAAATAATATTATTTAAAAATAAGTTATTATAAGTTAATAATATTTTATAATATTTTTTATATAATATTATAAAAACGAAATAATAATATATTTATATAATTAATTATAAAATTAAATATTTAAAATTTTATATTTTATAAAAAAAATAATTAATCGATATATTATTAATTTAAATAAATAACTAATTTTTTTCGTTTAAGTTATATTATTATAATAATAAACTTTTTATTATATAAACGCGATATAAATATAACGAACCTCTTTATATGTTTTTAGTTAATTAACTTTATAAGTAAATACGTACTAGGTTTTCTTAATTTAAAAGTAATAATAAATTAAAATTAATTCAAGTAATTTACAATGTTTTATTCGTTAAAGAGATTTTAAGGTACTTTCATTATAATATTAAGAAATAATTATAATCTTAAATTAATAATTAAAGAACTTCAAATAAATAACTAAAAGTAAAAAAATTCCTTCTTTTTTATACTCGTTTTCCTTTTATATATAATTTCCGTTTTGATATATTAAATACCTTTAAATTACCTTATTTAAAGTAATTTATTTCCCTTTTTAGTATGTTAAATACCTTTAAATCACTTTATTTAAAGTGATTTATCCTATACTGCCAAATAGATACACTTAAATCACCTTATTTATAGTGATTCATATTATGTGATTGTTAGTAGGTACGTACGTAAGTAAAAGCAAATAACAATAACAATTTGAAAGATAGGGGTGAGACTGGTGTAATATTGATGTCTAAGGAGGGAAAAGTCTACCTGAGATGTGCTTGCTAAAGGCAGCGTATTTATACTAATGAATGTACTAGTTTCCGTGTGGGGACTCAACCCCCGGTTGTCAACCAACCATCAGTGATGTTACATAAAAATCCTTCATCTTATTAACATCTTTATAGTCCGTGTCTTAACACCCCTGTAAGAAACCCCTCTAACAAGTTAGATTCGTAATAATAAAGCGCGTTAAAAAAAACTAAATCTTTAATTTTATATAACGACAAAAATTATTATAAACGCGTTTAAATAAATAAATAAATTATTAAAAAACTTTATATAAAAATTTAAATATATATTAAAAATGATTTAAATTAATATATAAAACGATTATGAAATATAAAATTTTAAAGAAAAATATATATAATTTTAACGAAATAAAGTTTATACTTAAAATAATTATTTAAATTAATATAATAATAATAAATATAAAATAACGTAAATAATTTTAATAAGTTTAATAAAAAATTAAAAATAAATTATAATTATTTAAGTTATTAATATTAATAATTTTATTATATTATTATTTATTATATTAATTAAAAAAAGTATTTAACTTTATAATATTATAATAATTTATTATTATTAAAAATAAAAATAAAAAGTTAAATAATAATTAAATAATAATTAAATTTAATATGTAATTTATAAAGTATTTTAATTTTTATATTAAAAATCGAATATAAAGTTTTAAACGCTTATTAATTTTAAATAATTACGAGAGTTATTATTTTATAAAATTTAAAAAATATTATAAAAAACTTAATAAAACATTATTATTATTATGTTATAAAAAGATTTTTTAATTAGTTTTATAAAAATATTTATTATTATAATAATTATTTCGAATATATAAATTAAGTTTTATATAATTAAATTAAATTTTTTTTATTTAAAAAAGTTATTATTATATTATTTTTATATAAAAATATATAAATCTTTTTTTAATTTTAATATAAATTAAATTTTTTAAAAAGTTAAAATATTTATAATAACTCGCGAGATATTTTTATAATTTAATTTAATTATAAATAAAATTAAAAAGTATTATAAAAATTATTTTAATATTAATATATGTTATGAATCCAACCTGTTAAAAGGGTTTCCTATAAGGGTGTTAAGACACGGACCATGGGGATGTTAATAGGATGAAGGATTTCTATGTAATATCACGTGACATAAATCACTATAGATAAGGTGATCTAAATGTATCCATTTGGTAGTATGAAATGGATCACTTTAAATAGAGTAATCCAAAGATATCTAACATACCAAAATAGAAATCCTGTATAAGGGGAAAACGAGTATAAAAAGGAAGGAATTTCCTTTATTTCTAGTTATTCATTCTAGTTCTTTAGCTATTAATTTAAGACTATAATCACTCTTTAATATTATAGTGAAAATACATTAAAATCTCTTTAACGAACAAAACATTGTAAATTACTTGAATTAATCTTAATTTATTGTTACCTTTAAATCAAGAAAACCTAATATGTACTCACTTGTGAAGTCAACTAACTAAGAACATATAAAGAGGTTCGTTATAATATATAAAATGTTTTTATTATAAAATAAAATAATTTATTTTTAATAAGTAATATAAAACTAAAAATAAATAATTATAAATAAGAGAATTATTTAATATAAAAAAAGGTAATTTTATAAATTAAAAAGAATAATATTATAATTAATAATAAAAAGAAGAGGCTTTAAAAAAGTAATAATTAAACGAAAACGATATAATATATATATTTATATAACAAATAAAGATATAATTAATAATATTTATATAATAAATAAAAAGATATTTAATAATTTAAATTTTAAAGAGTTATAATTAATTTTATTTATTTTTTTGTTTTTTATTTTAATTTTAAAGGGTTTTAACTTAAAAAATGTAATAAATTAAGTAATATAAATTATACTTTAAAAACCTAAATATTTAGTATAAAAAAGGTATTTAGTTTTTAAAATATAAAACTAAAAAAGATAATTCGAATAATAATAATTATTAATTAATTTTAATGCCGCGTAAATATTTTTTAATAATTAAAATTATAAAAGTTATAAAAACTAGCTTATTTACTTATATAACTTATTTGTTTATAAAACACGTTAAAGAATTTTTAATAATTAAACTTAAAATTATTATAAAAATTTATTTATTTATTTATTTACTATAATTTAATAATAAAATAATAAGTAAAATAATGTCACGGAGGTATGGCAAGCTAGGTACAACCAGTGTATTCCTATGGGGGGGGGATAAGGCAAGACAAACGCTTGCCTTATCCCAAAGGAAGGGGAGAGAGGCTACCCTTATATACCTGCTACAGGTCAGGGACTGACCTGGGCCAGGTACGGTACGTGCTAGTAGCTTCCGTGACCCCTGCCTGTGACAATTGTCACCGTATGGCTGGGAGCCATATATGACAGGATTAGAGCCTTGGATTTCACTCTCATAGGTGAAATCGCTGACCTTTTAAGGTTGTTAGCGCAACGGCTTACAAGGCACCGTTGTGACAAATAACTCGTTATTATATTTATTATAAAATAATAAAATTGAAATAAAACTTAAAATGTATTTAATTATTAAAATAACTTTAATAATCATTTTAAATTTTCCTTTTTTTATTTTTAATATTTTTATTAATAAACTAAAAAATTAAATATAATTTTAAATTCCGTTATATTATTATAATATTTATATAACTTATTAATTTATAAATAATATTAAATAATATTTTATTATATTTAATTTATAATAAAAGTTATTAAGTAATAAAACAAGGGTTAACTTATATAATAACTTATATATAAGTTTATACTTAGCTTTTACTATTTAATATTAGCCTCCTTTTAATTTTACGTGTTAACTTTAGAGCTATTCTTTAATGACGTTTCACTGTGCTCCTTGATTAGAAATTTATGATTCGATCCGTCCAACAATAAAAGCCCGGTCTCTGCCAAGGACAGCACTTCACACTGTAACGGAGTTGTATATACCCCGGAAAACATGACATCTATAGAGATATTTATCCCGACCATAGCTGCCAAGTTCTATTCCTCAAGGATTCCGTTTGCGCTTTGACTTGGCTGCATATATATCGTCGCATAGTAAAAACGCGTACGCAGCTTAGGGTAGCATTCCTCGCTACATCGACACGTACGCCCCTTACTTTATGCCTGGGTATGTTATAGCACGAATCGCGATCGAGACATCAAATAGTATAGCTAAACATTTGTCAGCCCATAACAAAAATTAGTCCACTGTCTATGATAGTCGTGGACATTTGTTTTGAGCGCTACATGTACAACCTTACCAAGGGCCTCATCATGCTCGGCGCTGTCGCATGAGCACGTATCCAAGGTCGAAACCTGTCCCGCCGCCATGTCGCTGAGGTGTCGCTAAGTATGTCTTTTCTCATAGCAAAAAACTGCCCGGTGTCCGAAGCGGGCGATGGACAAAACTGTTCATTGCCAAAGCTTATCAGGTGAGACAGTTAAATATATAGCTACGGTACTGTGCCATTCACTATATTCACTAGAGAGCCAGAGAATAATAAGCCGTGAGAGGTATGCACCAAAACCCTTGCGTATTTACCTGTGCTAAATAACCCCGAGGATTGCAAACTTCGCAGCGTGGCACAAACTAGGTGCACGAGTGACTGCTAACAGACCAAGAGATACCAGAGAGGACGAGGTCCTCTTGCTTCTAGCAGCCCCCTCCTATCGAAGAGGAGTGATAGGTGAATGCCGCCATATTCTTACGTGGTCCTCCTAATAGCAATCAAATATCTACTTAAAATGTATCTCGCTCTGAGAGAGAACCGACTTACTATATATGTGTATATGTGTTTCGGGGAGGTTCGATGGTGGTTCTGCGATCATTCCGGGATCCAGAGTGCCCATTTTCGACAAAGCCGATCTTGGACGCTATATTCACCGGACCTGTTATAGCGATTTCGATTCAGCTACCCATCGTATCTTTTATCAAGGGGTCACACACGTTCGTCCACTACTATGGAAATGCTAGATCAATGAGATTCTTTGCCCGGGACGCCTAGGCCACGTAGCTCTTCAAGACGATATTTTCTCAAGAACCGATGCTCCGTGAGCGTGATCGCCACATTTATAATTCCGCCTGACGATGATTATACAAACTCGAGGAGCATTTACCAGTTGATTCAACCCCTCTTTACTAGTCTACAATACAACAGAAGCACCAGTTAGCCAGTGCCTGAACTTGAACCAAGCTATTATAACCCTCGACTAATCAAACAGTATCCTACTTCGCCACGCTCTCCATTACATCTGAATCATGTGGTTACCATTCGAGCAGTAAAAATATTTCAATCTAATTATACTCCTTCAAAAAGGCAATCCACACCAGCTCCCTAACATGTTCCCTACACTGTGCACATGCTCCTCGAGCAAGTAGCGAACTCCAGAACCAACTCAGAGTACTAGTGATATGGGTTTCCGATCAGACACAGCAACAAGTTTGGCGAGTACACCAAAAACCGACATGAACTGTACTGCCGTTAGCTTCCAGTAAACCAGAACCAGGAACGTCACAAACATACCGCTTGGTCTACGATTTTGATATTGCCCGGAAGTGACGGATACGTATCGCCGTCGAAAAAAGTTCGAAGCATATGTAAGAGGCCAATAACTACGCCCTGCGAGTAGAGATCGTTGAAGAACCTATAGTCACGTTAATATACGTCCCTCTTCGGGGTAATCGATTAACCCATCAAGGAAAGCTTACAAAGCTTTGTGTTCTCCAGTCGGGTCTGTCCTCTCCTTCAAAGTCATCGCCTCACCCTTAAAGCTGGTAAAGCTGTGAACGTTCCATCTCGGGATGAGTAAAGGCTCACCCCCAGCCTCGAGTATGGTCGTTTTCCCTTCAACCGTCACGGCACCGCGGCCCTTCTTCAGTACGAATATCTCATCGTGATACTGTCCCCAATTGTTAGATCAAGCCCTCACTAAAGATATAACTTGTAGACTCTTACTTTATGCCAATGCTTAGGGATAGTGAACAGATCAGAGTCGGGCTTTCCATCGTACTCGACCTCTGACCAGAATCTATCGATAGAATCTATAGGTGCCTCGGGATCCATGTAAAGGCCTATCTTGCAGCCCTGGCTGAAGTTAGAAGCAGTCAGATACGTCAGAATAAGGTCAACATACCTTGCCGAGAGGCATTTCCTTAAGCAGTTGGGGTTTAGACATGATGACACCTTGAGCCTTTGAAGTATCGTGTTGCAGTATCGTGTTGCCGTATCGTGTTGCCGTATCGTGTTGCCGTATCGTGTTGCCGTATCGTGTTGCCGTATCGTGTTGCCGTATCGTGATGCCCAACAAAAGTATAATTGCGGAATGAACTTCAGATGAATACTATTATTCAAGAACCTGAACTTAACCATGAAAGCAGAATCTGTCGACGAATAAATAATCGCATCGGTACAGCATATAGCCGCTTTGTCGCGACTTTGGTCGGAGACCGACACTCCGACCGCTTTGCGAGGAACTTCGACAACACATGATCAGATGGGGACCCAGGCTGGTGTAAGGTCCGAGCCATTGTACTGCCAACGCCGCTGCTACGGGTTTTATGTCTGTCTCTTGTTACACTAGTGTAGTGGATTAAGCCGCGCTGTGGGAAATGGCCGACGCCGATAATAATGCACGACGCCCACTACGATGCAAGACGTGCGTAGTAACCGTTACATACCAATCTACAATTATTAATCCGAGCCTGGGGAAAGGACAGATCGACCAATGAGATCCTGCGGTGACTGTACTATGTCGTAGTAGGCTCGTGATGGAGAACCTTGGCGGTTGAGTGTCGTACGCGGTATAATTGCGCTTCGGATCATTTACAAGACCGCGTAGCTGGGCATGTTGTCTTGATATCTTGGCCCAAATCTGATTGGCACACGACCTGTTAATTCAGTCAAATAGGGAGCTAGCCTCACCTACCGCGTTTCGGCGGGAATTAGGTAGCTTATGACCTACACGTGATGAGAATGGCAGACTTGTTTGCTAACCCGAGATCATGTTGCCGACGGGTGAAATGCCAAAATCACGGCCCAACGCTGTATTTGTTCACACGAGGTGGTGAAGACATTTCAGATGCTCAAATGCCAAGAGCTCAGCCTACTATCGTGGTTTATAGCGGTGAGAACACATGATACAAGGGTGCTCGGGAGACATAGGGACTATTTAGGTGTAAAGCGACCGACCATCTGTCTATCCGCGTACCTTTAGATCTAGCCCTTCGCAAAACAACGAAGTTAACCCCTACCCCCTAAAGGAGGCCTGTATGGCGACATCGACTAAGACATGCCCCGGCTAACGGGACTAATGTTTATTTTTTATTTTTTTAGTGCAGTGCTATATTATCGAGGCATGTAGATAATAATACCTATTGAGATTTCGCTGAGACTCACTTGGCAGTCCATCTCTATGAAACGGCCTTCAAAGGTTTCAGCTAGTGGTGTCGATCTTCAAGATCGGCAAAGGCTTGTCCTTAGCACGGGGTCACGGGAAGTTTAGACAGCGTTCGGCAAGTGGAGGTCAAGTTGAGTGCCTTGAATATTTCCACTTCCGGCCAGAAACGGTATCCGAACTGCCCGTATCTCCGTCTAAGTCGATATAATAAAGATGGCAGACGCCTGCAGAAAAGAAATTTCAACAGAGAAGATTCAACACAAGAGAAAAAGCTAAATAGAGACAGAAATAGAAATGGTATGTTGACGTATCATTATTCACAAGTCCTCCAACTAACTGCTTTTCCAGACTGTCCATCACGAAACACCGGTGCTGATTGTGGGCGGCGGCCCTTCTGGGATGATTGCTGCCCTGCAACTATCGAAGCACGGCATTCCATGCATGTTAGCGGAACGCAATCTGACTACTACGAAATGGCCAAAAATGGATCAAACCAATGCCAGGAGCATGGAGCTTTACCGCAGGCTGGGGATTGCTGACGGCTTTCGTGAGGTTGGTAAGTGATTGACAACATGAATTTTAAGAGCGAAACACGAAAGTTTGGTATTAACATAACCGCTAAGGTGTACCTCCGGAATACCCTTTTGATATAATCATCAGCACCGGCTTCTCTGAGGGTCAAGAGATACTGAGATGGGTAAGTTCTTTGTTTGTTTGTTTGTGTATGTGTGGCTAACCAGACAATAGAAACTGCCTTCTGTCAGTGAGTGGAGAGAGACTATCAAGAAACAGAATGATGGCACTCAGCCTCGTGAGCCATGGCAGCGCTGCTCGCAAAAGGTTTTCGAGGCGTGGCTTAAACCGCATATCCAGAAGCAGGATCTGATCAAGTCTGTCTTCGGTTTGAAATTTTTGAGCTTGACAGAGACCGAATCGGGGGTGACAAGTGAACTCATTGATGCTTCTGGGGAGAAGCATATTGTTGCATCGAAGTATGTGATCGGCTGTGATGGAGCAGGCAGCGCTGTTCGCAAAGGGCTAGGAAAGACCTTGATAGGAGGTCCGGTGTAAGTGAACCTTGAACCTTGCTTTCATAATTTCACGGCTAGGCGGCTAACAAATCCATTTACAGCGAGCGTGCTATGTATCTGTGTGAATTCAAATCACGCGACCTAGAGACTCTCCATCGTCAGGGCCACTTCACTCACGTGTTTTTCGTTAGCGGTCATGTCTTGGTTTCTCTTGACGAGAAGGATACTTGGACTATGAATGCTCCAGTACCGCTGGGAACGGACGCGAAATCGGTGGACCCTCACGAGGCGGTGTCGAAAGGCCTAGGGGGTGTGGGATCACCCGTGCCTATCAAGATTGATGAAGTTCCGGTTTTCAGCACCTGGCGACCAACCATTTGCATCGTTAACGAATTCTCTTCTCCCTACAAGAGGGTATTCCTAGCGGGAGATGCCGCACACCAAAATATACCCATAGGTGGCTACGGATTGAATACCGCAGTCGTCGACAGCTTTGATATCGGATGGAAAATCGCAGCTGTCCTTTCCGGGTATGGAGGTCCTAGTCTACTTGACGCATATGAGGCAGAGCGAAGACCTGTTGCACAGAGAGCTATCGAGAGGTCAGGAGTACACTGGGGTTTCCAGGATGAGGTCTGGCGCTGGGTGGCGGAGTCTGGCAAATCAGTGGTATCGGAAGATGGTGCAGAACTAAGAGAGAAGATTCGACGCCATCTCACTCTTAACGATGGCGCAAACAAGGACCAAGGAATCGTATATGGGTACCGCTATAATAACTCGCCCATCATCTGCCCGGACGAAGATGGAACAGAAGAACCTCCTTATTCCGAAAGGTCTTATATACCATCAACTTGGCCCGGCGCCAGAGCACCTCAGGTCTTCCTCAAGGATGGAGTAACTAGCATCTTTGACATTTTCGGGCAAGGCAGGGAGTACACCCTGGTCGACTTTACGAAAGACGGTCGGTTTGCATCAGTGTTTGCACCGGCAGCTGAGAAAAGGCATATCCCTCTGAAAATGGTCCGTCTACCCGACGAAGAGCATGTACGAAAGATTTGGGAGCGAGATGCGGTGCTCGTCAGGCCGGACGACCATGTGGCTTGGAGAGCCTCTGTCACCGGCGATGTGGATAACGTTCATCCAGAGAAGATCCTCGATGTGGTTACTGGTAACGTAGAGGTCTCTGCAGCTGCAAGAGAAGCGATCAAGGCGGCAGTCGATTCTCTCCGAAAGACCGGTTTCACGAGCACTATAGGGAACGTTGACCAAGACAGCATTGAGAACAGGGCAGTTTTCCAGAGCGGGGAGTAGCACGCATTGCTGGCAGTAAGGCCCGGAAACACGACAAACGGTGTCCGGTGTCCGGAGCGGCTGATTAGCAAAGCAGTCAACTGTAATCACACGTTCGACTAACCAGATTGTGAAAGACTGGGTTGTAAATTGGGACCTTCAGAGAAACACTTGAGTTAAACTATGAAGCGTATCCTTTGCTATATGGTCTTATAGAGTTTGCATACATCTCCTTTACCTTAGACTAGAAGTTTTATCTTTATCCCAATAGACTCTGATTCTAGACGCGGATTTTAGAAAATGGCAAAATTTGCTAAGCCTGTTACGGTGATGACCGACGCAACTAACGCACCTTTCACAGTGGATTTGGGAAACATGTGGAGTAAAAGTAACTGTTGCTGTTGCGCGAACAACTAGAAATAAAACTACAGGTACCTAACTCAGGACATAGTGCCTTCACATGCCACAGTCCCTTCGATCCCCTAGGCCACGTGTCTATTGCACCTCTCCATCTTCCTACAACGTAACTCTCTGCTTGCTTACTTCTAGCAGCACATACTAGTATTTTGTACGTGAGTCTTTAGGAGTGCAATGTTTTGAGATGGAAGAACGGCGCAGCTGTGAAGTATGTCATAAAAATGCTCCGTCCATATTGAAGGTGCTATACATCGCAGACGATTTTGCGTGTAATGACCATTCCACTCCATATATGACAAGACGAGGTTTTGACTTACATTTAACTGCAATTAGACAAGTCAAGTGACAGTGACACATATATTGTAAGAACTGCTGAAATAGGTGTCAAGGGGGTAGTTGTGATGTATAGGTACAGGGTCACTGCATCTATTATGTATATAGGAACAGGTCCTCTCACACACTCTAAATAGCTCTTCACCCAAAAAAGAAACCTCATAACCCTGTATTTCAACAAGAACCAGGCTAATTTCTTATATGGTTAAATCGATATACATTTTAAACCTATATAAATGCATGCAGGTTTAGGTCGTATTGGTGGTTTATCGGTTCCTACTATATATGGGACAGGATCTTAGGTGCCGAGTAATCCTGTTGTTTACCTAAATACGGTATAAGGAATGGTTTTACCTTATATATACACCTCTTTACAGCCATAAAGACAGGCAATTACCCCAGGCTACTGAATTTCTATATGTTAATATTACCGTAAAGCTGGACATTCGAGTCCTATTTTGATAATATCTTGTTCCCGTTACGATGGCGTACAAGGTAGCAACCAACGATGGAATAACCATAAGGAACATGAAGAAAGTAGTTTCATGCTCGTAGCTAGAACACTAATGAAGTAGAACTAAGACTGGAGCGCGGGGTGTATTCATGGCTAAGGATGCTAACGAACGGCATCCTCTATTGTCTAGGAATCTCTCGGCATTCAACCATGGTGGCTTGTACTAGACAGGGCTAGAAGCGTTGAAGACAGGCATAGATTGAAATAAAAGAGTTGCGTAACAAGTTGATTTGTAACCGCCCATGTACCATCTGTTATCACCTAACTAGCCATTGTCACGGACTGCAATAAGACCCAGGGCGCGAGGGCTCGAGAAATCTCTGTATTACAATGAAAAAGAATTGCGTGGGGAAAGAAAGGTTCCTTACACTGCTAGCGAGCTACATACATTTTTTAAGTACCAAAACTAAGCCGTGATAACGCAGGCCATGGCAACGTAGCCGTCCGAATAGCTTTACCATAGTAACCGTAATAGTAACAGCTATGGTAATACTTATAATAAGAGCTAAAAAGACTCTTATATATTATAAACTATCGCGTAAAAGCAACGCCGCTTAATTGCTAGGTTATAATTAAGCTTATATAGTTTATAATATAAACTTTATAAGTTATAATTTAAAATAAAAATAAAAAGAAATTAACGTGTTTTATAAGCGAGTAAGTTATATAAATAAATAAGCTAGTTTTTATAACTTTTATAATTTTAACTATTAAAAAACATTTACGTGATATTAAAATTAATTAATAATTATTATTATTCGAATTATTTTTTTAGTTTTACGTTTTAAAAATTAAATACCTTTTTTATATTAAATATTCGGTTTTTCAACGCGTAATTTAAATTAACTAGTTTATTATAATTTTTAAATTAAAACTTTTTAAAATTAAAATAAAGAATTAATAATAAATAAAATTAATTATAACTCTTTAAAATTTAAATTATTAAAAAAATTTTATTTATTATATTATTAAACGTATTTTTATTTATTATATAAATATACGTATTATAATTAATTTAATTATATAACGTATCTTATAAGCAAGTAAGTTATATAAATAAATAAGCTAGTTTTTATAACTTTTATAATTTTAATTATTAAAAAACATTTACGCGGCATTAAAATTAATTAATAATTATTATTATTCGAATTATCTTTTTTAATTTTATATTTTAAAAACCGAATACTTTTTTATATTAAGTAGTTAATTTTTTAACGCGTGATTTAAGTTAATTAATTTATAAATAATATGTTTATTATTATTATTAAAACGCGTAAAATTATATTTATATATTTTTTAAAAAAAATAAAAAAATAAAAAAATAAATTTATTTATTTTAAAATTTAATAATATTAATAAAAACTTGAATAATTTATATAATTAAATATAAATAACATTATTTAAAAATAAGTTATTATAAGTTAATAATACTTTATAATGTTTTTATATAATATTATAAAGGCGAAATAACGATATATTTATACGATTAATTATAAAACTAAATATTTAAAATTTTATATTTTACGAAGAAATAATAATTAATTTTTTTATTTAAGTTACGTTATTATAATAATAAACCTTTTATTACGCGAACACGACACGAGGCGCGTTAAAAAAATTTAAACTTTTAATTTTATATGACGATAAAAATTATTATAAATATATTTAAATAAATAAATCAATTATTAAAAAGCTTTATACGAAAATTTAAATATATATTAAAAATAGTTTAAATTAATATGTAAAATAATTATAAAGTATAAAATTTTAAAAATATATATATATAATTTTAACGAAATAAAGTTTATACTTAAAATAATTATTTAAATTAATATAATAATAATAAATATAAAACGATATAAATAATTTTAATAAGTTTAATAAAAAATCGAAAATAAGTTATAATTATTTAAATTAATAATATTAATAGTTTTATTATATTAATTAAAAAAAGTATTTAATTTTATAATATCGCGATAACTTATTATTATTAAAAAATAAAAATAAAATAAAAATTAATAATTAAATAATAAATAAACTTAATATAAAATTTATAAAGCATTTTAATTTTTATATTAAAAATCGAATATAAAGCTTTAAATATTTATTAATTCTAAATTATTATAAAAATTATTATTTTATAAAATTCGAAAAATGTTATAAAAAACTTAATAAAACGTTATTATTATTACGTTATAAAAAATATTTTTGTGACGAACCTCCCTGTGTATTCCTAGTCAGTTGACTTCATAGGTGAGTATGTACTAGGTTTTCTTAATTTAAAGATAATAGTGGGTTGAGATTAGTTCAGGTAATTTATAATGCTTTGTTCGTCAAAGAGATTTCAAGGTATTCTTACTATAATATTAAAGAGTGACTATAGTCTTAAATTAATAGCTAAAGAACTAGAATGAATGACTAGATACATAGGAAACCTTAAACTTCTTATACTTTTCCTTCCTTTCAAAGTAGCTCCGTGTCTCTTGGTGTCCGAGAGTGGTAAAGACACTTCTCCTGTTATGTTTGAGACACCTACAGACACACTCTTTTAAGTGGGGCTTTCCGGACGCTCAACCGGAAATTCTTCGAGTGATGCCTGAGACTTTAGGCATCTTTTTCCTTACTTGTTAGTCACATGTTAAATTGTAACAATTTTTTAGTTAGTTTTATAAAAGTATTTATTATTATAATAACTATTTTAAATATATAAATTAATTTTTTTCAATTTAAAAAAGGTTATTATTATATTATTTTTTATATAAAAAGTATATATATATATATATATATATTTAATCTCGATATAAATTAAATATTTTAAGAAATTAAAATATTTATAATAATTCTTAAAATATTATTATAATTTAATTTTATTATAAATAAAGTTAAAAAATATTAAAAAGGCTTTTTTATAAATATTATAAATATTTATAATTAGTTTATAAAAATTATTTAATATAAAAAAAGTAATAATTAAATAAAAATAATATAATATATATAATTAAATTAATTATAATATACGTATTTATATAATAAATAAAAATGCGTTTAATAATATAATTAATAAAAATATAATTAATAAAAATATAATTAATAAAAATATAATTAATAAAAATATAATTAATAAAAATATA
>MU404132.1:189898-202240 GCA_022695795.1 Biscogniauxia marginata | reverse complement strand
TATTATTTTATTATTTTATTATTTTATTATTTTATTATTTTATTATTTTATTATTTTATTATTTTATTATTTTATTATTTTATTATTTTATTATTTTATTATTGAAACATTAAGCACGTGCGGATCACGTAATCACGAATAGTAAATAGTGAATTAAAAATGTGCAATTCACTATTCACTCCATTTATATGGAAAAAAAAATTAATATAAAAAGGATGGAATTTCCTTTGTTTTTAATTATTTATTTTAATTCTTTAGCTATTAATTTAAGACTATAGTTACTTTTTAACATTATAATGAAAATACCGTGAAATCTCTTTAATGAATAAAACATTATAAATCACTTAAATTAATCTTAATTCACTATTACCTTTAAATCAAGAAAACCTAATATGTACTCACTTATAAAGTCAACTAATTAGGAATACATAAGGAGATTTGTCACATTTTAATAGCTCCTTAATTAGTACTTAATATTAGTTCAAGAGAAAAAACTCTCGGTCAAACAAGTCCCAAGATAAGCATACCCCTTAAAACCAAAGAATAACAAAAAAAGAAACAAGTAAAAAAACAATAATTAACAAGCTCTTAAACGAAAGCTTTAAATTATTTTACGGTATAATAAAAAGGTTTAAAAAAAACTAACACAAAAGTTAATTATAATTACAACTAAAGAAGAGTCTTAAAAAGACACCTCGAAAGCTTAATAAGAAGAATCATTTAAGGAAAAAGAAAAAGAAAAGAAAAAAACACCTAAAAAAAAATAAACAAGCAAAACAACCTTTACCTTTTAAAGACAAATAACTAAAACCACCCTTAAATAATAGCGATCTTAATAACTTAAACGATAAAAACAACATAACGACCCTCGATATAAAAGGTTTTAAACTAATTACACCTAATAAATATAATAAGTCGAGCGATTTAAAGGGATTTCTAATTTAAGCCGGAATTTATTTATGGTTTTATCACGGAATAATTACCATTAAAAAACAAAAGGTTTTCATAATATTATAACTCCTCGTCGAAACTGCCTTAACCTAGTTTTAACTAGTATTAAAAAATCATCTAGAAAACGGATTAAACGCTTAAAAAGATACAAAAAAGGTCTTTAAAAATTATAAGGAGTTTAAAAAACAATTTAAGTCTATATTTAGCAACTTAATCCGTAAGTAATAAGCCGAAGCTAAACTTTATAAACTACGACAAAACAAAAAGGCTTTAAACTATGCTATTAAGTTTAAGAAACTCGTAAGTTAGTCACAATTACTTATCGAGAGCTTATACTATTTATTTTATTAAAAACTAAAAAACCATATAAAAAATAAGTTATATAAAACAAGCTTATATAAAAAGAGGAACCTAGGAAAGTTTAATAACTACGTTATAATAATAATTGTTATTAATAACGAAAACTTTAAACGATACCTTAAAAAGAAAAAAACGATATAATGAAAGAACGGCGATTAACAAAAAAGAGGAAATCATAAAAGTAGTATTAAAACAAAGAAAGGCACTAGAACTAAGTTAAACCCCATTAAAATTAACGCTACTTAAAAAAAGCAAAAAAATTAAATTAAATTAACTATTAAATGTTTTAACTATAAAAAGAAAAAACATTACAAAAACGAGTACCGAAATCCCAAGAAATAAAAACTAAAAACAAGAAAGATTCCTTAACCTAAAAAAAAACCTTTAAAGCAAGGGTTCATTTCGAAAACAATAAAGAAGTAAATTAAGTGTTTATTATTACTACTATCAAAGTAAAAAAGGACGAGGAGGTCCTTATAAAAAAAAGTTATAAATATTATTAAGTCGACTATAAAGACTATTTAAAGTACGACTACTCATACTTAAAATACCTCACACTAAAACAAGCTAAATAAAGATATAACAAAAACGAATTACTATATAAATATAATACCTATAAATTAAAATACGACTTAAGAATTAAGTTAAACCATAATAAGCTATATTAAAGCCATTATAATGACGATAAATGCGAAACCTATTAAGGAAAAAGCCAATATAACAACTTAAATCGAAGGTTTTACACAAATAATAACTGCGATATTTATTAAAGCTTAAATAATATTAGCTAGCCTAATAAACTACTAAGCAAAAAACCTAAAACAAAGTTAAAAATGGAAAAACAACTAAAAAAAGAACATATATCGTTACATTAAAGCTTTTATACTAACGACACTTATTAAATACATAAAAGTTCTAAAAATAAAACCGGTTATTATCCTTAAAAACTAAAAAGTAATAACATGAAAAAAAATAAATATATTTATAATAACGTCCCACGATAGCTATATTATTTTAAAGCATATTATTTTTACCTAAGCTCCGAAAAAAACCGCGAAGTAATTATTAAAAGTTATATATATTACACTTTAATACCATACGATATACACGATTTACTCGAAACGGGTTTCGAAAAAAACGAAATCGAGAAAGAATTATAAGAATTATAAAAAGAACTATATCTTTTATAATAACTCAAAAAACGAGTTAAATATAACACTAATTTATTTAGCTCCGTAAAAAACCACTTAACAAAATAATAAATAAAAATATATATAATTAAATTAAACTATAAACGAATTATTAAAATATACTTTAAAAAAAAGAGAATTTCTAGAAATCTATATAAACTTATAAAGAGATATCGAGTTACTTTTAACAAGCAAATTCAAGAATTATGCCCTTTATTCGAAAATAATCCAAAACCTTAAAAGATTTCGAGTTAATAAAAAAACAAATTTAAGCTATAAAAAGGCCCTCGAAAAAGAATTAAAGTTTTAATATGCAAAGTTTTATATAAAAAATAAACCTTTCACCCCTTATTACGTGAAAAGTAGTTAAAGAGATTATCTAAATAACGATTACTAGAAACACGCTCCTATAAAAGCCCAAGAATGAAAAGACATTCGGGCCGTAATAACTCAAAAAACCCCCAAAAAAAAGGGACGTGGAAAACCAAAAAACGGCAAAGGCTCTCGCCAGTAAAGCAGCGAGAAGCTATAAATAATAAGTCCTTATATAAAGTCTAATTAAAACTCGATAATACCATTATAATTAAAGTTAAATATAATAAAAAGGAGTATAAAACCCTTATAAACTTAGGAGTAAATAAAAGCTATATCTTAACCGAGATAACTTAAAAGAATAAAATATTATAAATATATAAATAAAGTTTATACTAATTACGAAACTTCAAAAAATACATATTTAATTACGAGAATAATAAAGTACTAAAAGAAATAGTTCCTCTTTTGATAACTATTTAAAAACATCTTAAACAAATCATTTTTAACATTATATATATATTAAGTCACGACATAATACTAAAAATAAATTAACTTAAAAAAAGTAACCCACGAATAAATTTCAAGATAAATACGCTTTATTAAAATTAAAATTAAGAGGAGCTAACTATTACGGGTTACGAAATAAGTACTATAAATAACTTCAGAAAAACGGATATAAAGACAAAATATATTACCTATATAATTCGAGTAACCAAGCTTAAAAATCTAACGAAAAGAGTATTACGCAAGTATCTCCGTTTTTATAAATTATTTAAAGACAAAACAAAAAAAGAATTATTAAAACATAGCTAGTAAGATTATTAAATCTATTTTTAATATATCTTATAAATCAAGAAAAACAAAAAACACTATAAAAAGGAATTTAAAAAGATTTTAATAAGAGACATATTTAAGAATTAAAATCCTCGTTAAAATACCCGGTAATTATAGTACTAAAAATCGACAAAAACGAGAAATAACGTGTTAATAAAGAAGGAAATCTAGCGTGGTGACGAGTAATTAACTACCGACACCTTAATAAAATAACCAAAAAAAATAAATACTCGTTACTATTAATAAAACTCATAAGAAAATAAATTAACAAGGCCTAAATCTTTATAGCATTAAACTTTCGTAATAATTATTACATAATTAAAATGGCTAAAAGACACGAATAATACACCGCCTTTCAAATAATATATAAATATTATAAGTATAAAGTTATATTATTTAAACTTATTAACGCACCTATTACATTTTAACATATAATTATAACAGTTCTTTATAAGTTTTTAAATAAATTTATATTTGTTTATTTAAACGATATACTAATTTACTTAGAAAACGAAAAAAAGCATAAAAAACATATAAAACAAGTGTTAAAAGCCCTAGAAAAAGCAAACCTACTTGTTTATCCAATTAAAAGTAAATAGCATATCAAGAAACTAAACTATTTAAGGTTTATAATAAACCTAAAAGAAATCCGTATTTAAAAGAGAAAAATAACAACAATTAAGAATTAGCTAAAACTTAAAAATGTTATAAACGTACGCGTATTTCTTAGCTTTATTAACTACGTTAAATAACTCATCCAAGATTTTAAGCGAATAACTAAGCTATTAACGGAATTAATTACCTTAACGAAAATAAGAGAAACTTTCTATTTTATTAAAGAAGCTAAATAAGCTTTTTAGTAACTAAAAGAAGTTATAACCAGTAAAATTATATATAAACTTTTAAACAAGAATAAAAAGAAACGACTAAGGATAAACACCTTAAATTTCGCCATTAAAGCAATCCTAAAACAACTAAAGAACAATAAAAAATAGTACCTAGTCGCGTATCTATTTAAGGCACTACACAATACTAAATTAAACTATTGAATCTATAATAAAAAACTATTAATAGTTATTAAAGCATTAAAAAAATAGGAATTATAACTTAGTAAAACTAAAGAACTTATTAATATTTATTTAAATCATAAGAATCTTACACGATTTATAATAATATAAACACTTAATTAAAAACATAAGCGTTAAATAATTTTAAAATCTATTATATTAAGAGAAAGAAAAACGTCTAAATAAACTTACTTAGCAAAAAAGGAGATTATAAATCAAAAATTAATAAAAGAGATATCTAGATATTTAAATAACAAAATAACGGATTAGTTATATTAACTTATATGCGAATTAATATAAAAAACTAAAAATAACGTTTTAAGGAAAATTACAATTAAAAAGAAAAATAATTATAATTTTAACAAAGATCTAATAATAAACTTCTCTTATATAAGGAAAAGGTTTACATATTAGAATAAGTACAAAACGAATTTGTTAAAGAATTTCACAAACATCCTTTATATAATCACCAAGGAATTTTCAAAACGATAAAACGACTTTAAAAAGAATTCGATTTTCTAGAAATGCGATAAACAATTAAAAAAATTATAAAGAATTATAACGTTTATAATAAAGCTAAGGCATCATAATATAAACCATATAAATTATTATAGCTAACTTAAATACCTAATAAAGCATGGCATATAATTACATGGGATTTTATAGTAAAACTTTTTAAGTCAAAAAATCTTACCATAGAAGTACTTTATAATAACATATAAATAATTGTTAATAAATTCATAAAATATACCTACTTCTTATTATTTAACGAATTAAGCATAATAAAATAACTAGCTTTTAATTTCCTAAAAGAATACGTTAATAAACATGAACTATTAAAACACATTATTTCAAATAAAAACAAATTATTTACTTTAAAATTTTAAATAAACCTAATAAAACGAATAAGAGTTAAATAAAAGTTATTTATAACGTATTATCCCTAAATAAACGAAGAAACAAAGAAACTAAACTAAATAATAGAATAATACCTATGAAGCTATATTAACTAGGAAATAAATAACTAGGTAAAATTATTACTAATAGCCTAAATAGCATATAACACTTCGGTTAATAAAGACATGAAAATATCACCATACGAGTGTGACGAACCTCCCTGTGTGTTCCTAGTCAGCTGACTTCACAGGTAAGTACGTACTGGGTTTTCTTGATTTGAAGATAACAGTGGGTTGAGATTGGTTCAAGTGATTCACAATGTTATGTTCGTCAGAGAGGTTTCAAGGTACTCTCACTATAGTATCAAAGAGTGACTGTAGTCTTAGATTGATAGCTAAGGAATGAATGACTAGATACATAGGAAATTCCAATCTACTTATACTCGTTCTCCCCTCACATAAAAACTTGCGAATCATTGAATCACTGATTCTTCATTCATGATTTAATGATCCATCAAATCATTGAATCATGGATTCTCAACCCATGATTCAACGATCCATTCTGGTCCACGTGACCCACACGTGACACAGCACAAGGAAGGTTCGTAACAGGCCATAAAAAGAATTATAATTTATTTAAAACAGAATAACAAAATATTATAACAAAAAAAATTAAAAAACCAATTCTTAAAAGAGAAAACATAATTTACTTACTTCGTTAATAACAAAATATAATAATAAAAACACCTTAAATTAAAACAAAACGACCTAGCAAAAAACTTAAGTTTAAAAAGTTAAAACTATATAAAATCGAAAAAATAATCTCAAAAGTTAATTATAAACTCTCGCTACTAAAAAAATCCAAAATATATCCTATATTCCATATTTCACTCTTAAAATTAACACTAAAAAACACCCTATTAAAAAAACAACTAAAATTTAAAAAAAACCCTAATAAGTACGAAATTAAAAAGATACTAAATTTAAAACAAGTTAATAATTAGTTATAATATTTTATTAAGTAAAAAGGTTATCCACCCGAAAAAAACACGTAAAAACCACTTAAGCATTTAAAAAACTTAACAACTAAGCTTATTAAGTTTCATTACTAAAACCCGGATCGACCAGGAAGACCTAAAAATCCAATTAAAACCAATCGAAAAAAAGGAAGGCCTCCGAAGTAAGCATACCTTGCTCGAGTTCGAACCGGCATAACGGTTCCTCCATACGTTATTATTTTATAATAAGGCGCCCTTATTCCGCCTCTTCACGCTTTACACGTTCTAATTCTTCGATAGAATTAAAACCCCGAGTAATCATTTTTTATAACTTTTCAAACCACAAACGCCTTTAAATGCGAAAGTGACAAGCCTTATTTATAATAACCTTAATAGCAACATTAGCTTTTTTTAATTCCGCTTTTACTTACTAAAATTATCGTGTAATTTTAATAACACCCTTCCTTATAATATTAAAAACATTATAACGAAACCGCCTCATTTAAATATATTCGTTATAATGATCGAAATCCTCGAAAATAATACATTCCTTTTTAATATACTTATAATATAAATAAGTTATTTCCTTTTTACCATTAAAAGCAACGAAGTTTATAAAAATAAGCTTATTTTTAATCGATTTCTTAACATAACGCGAAACGCGAGAATTTTCCTTACGATTTTTATTAATATAATAAGACATAATAAAATAAGTTAAGAAGATTTAAGGTCTTTAACAAATAAAAAAAAGATTTAATAAACCCTTTTTTATCTTTAAAACGAAAATTCTTAAAAAAGAAGAATAATATTACAATTATCGAAATATTAAGCACATACGAATCACGTAATCACAAATAATAAATTAAGAATATGCAATTCATTATTTACTTCATTTATATATAAAAAAATTAGTATAAAAAAAAGGAATTTCCTTTATTTCTAATTATTCATTTTAGTTCTTTAACTATCAATTTAAAACTATAATCACTTTTTAACATTATAATGAAAATACCATAAAATCTCTTTAACGAATAAAACATTGTAAATCACTTAAACTAATCTCAATCCACTATTACCTTTAAATTAAGAAAACTCAATACGTACTTACTTGTGAAGTTAATTAACTAGGAATATACAAGGAGGTTCGTTATATAAACGTTTAAACGTTTTTTTGTTAATTTTTAATTTTTAATTTTTAATTTTCTTTTTCCTTAATATAATAGATTTTAAAATTAAAATTAAATAAGAAAATTATTTAACGTTTATATTTTTAATTAAGCGTTTATATTATTATGAATTATGTAAAGTTTTTATAGTTTAAATAAATATTGATAAGTTTCTTAATTTTATTAAGTTATAGTTTTTATTTCTTTAATGCTTTAATAATTATTAATAGTTTAATTTAGCACTATATAATGCTTTAAATAAGTACGTGACTAAATACTATTTTTTATTGTTTTTTAGTTATTTTAAGATTATTTCGATAATAAAATTGAAGGCGTTTATCTTTAGTCGTTTTTTTTGTTTTTATTTAGAAGTTTATATATAACTTTATTAGTTATAACTTTTTTTAGTTATTAAAAAGCTTATTTAGCTTTTTTAATAAAATAAAAAGCTTTTTTTATTTTTATTAAAATAGTTAATTTTATTAATAATTTAGTAATTCGCCCGAAATTTTAAATAAATTATTTAACGTAATTAATAAAACTAAGAAATGCGCGTATATTTATAACACTTTTAAGTTTTAATTAATCTTTAATTATTACTATTTTTCCTTTTTTAAATTCGGATTTCTCCTAGATTTATTATAAACCCTAAATAATCTAGTTTTTTAACATATTATTTATTCTTAATTAAATAAATAAGTAGGTTTATTTTCTTTAAAGCTTTTAACACTTATTTTACATGTTTTTTATATTCCTTTTCGCTTTTTAAATAAATAAATATAAATTTATTTAAAAACTTATAAAGGATTATTATAATTATATATTAAAATATAGTAAATGTATTAATAAACTTAAATGGCATAACCTTATATTTATATTATTTATATATTATTTAAAAAACGGTGTATTATTTATGTTTTTTAACTATTTTAATTATATAATAACTATCGCGAAGGTTTAATACTATAAAGATTTAAGCTTTATTAATTTACCTTTTTATAAGTTTTATTAATAATTAATTACTCGTTATTATATTAAATTTCCGTTTTTATTAACCTTTAATATTATAATAACTAAGTATTTTAATAAAGATTTCGACTTTTAAATATATTCTTTATTAAGGTCCTTTTAAATTCCTTTTTATAATACTTTTTATTTTTATTTTTTAAAATAAATTTAATAATCTTATTAGTTATATTTTAATAATTCTTTTTTTGTTTTATTTTTAAATAATTTATAAAACCGGAAATATTTATATAATACTCTTTTTATTAGATTTTTAAGCTTAATTACTTGAATTATATAAGCGATATATTTCGTTTTTATATTCGTTTTTTTAATGTTATTTGTAATACTTATTTTATAACTTGTAATAATTAACTTCTTTTAATTTTAATCTTAATAAAGCGTGTTTATCTTAAAATTTATTTGTGAATTATTTCTTTTAAATTAATTCATTTTTAGGATTATATCGTGATTTAATATATATATAATATTAAAAATGACTTATTTAAAATGTTTTTAAATAGTTACTAAAAAAAAAACTATCTTTTTTAACACTTTATTATTCTCGTAATTAAATATATATTATTTAAAGTTTTATAATTTATATAAACTTTATTTATATATTTATAATATATTATTTTTTTAAGTTACTTTAATTAAAATATAGTTTTTATTTACTTTTAAGTTTATAAAGGCTTTATCCTTTTTTTATTATATTTAATTTTAATTATAATAGTATTATTAAGTCTTAATTAAACTTCGTATAAAGACTTATTATTTATAGCTTTTTATTACTTTACTAGCGAAAGCTTTTACCGTTTTTTGGTTTTTCACGTTTCCTTTTTTTTAGGGTTTTTTAAGTCGTTATAACTTTAATGTTTTTTTATTTTAGGTTTTTATAAAAGCGTATTTTTAATAATAATTATTTTAATAATCTTTTTAATTATTTTTTATATAAAACTTTATATATTAAATTTTTAATTCTTTTTCGAGGGACTTTTTATAACTTAAATCTATTTTTTTGTTAATTCGAAGCTTTTTAAGGTTTTAAATTATCTTTAAATAAAAAGTATAATTTTTAGATTTATTTATTAAAAGTAACTTAATATTTCTTTATAAGTTTATATATATTTCTAGAAATTCTCTCTTTTTTTTAAAATATTCTTTAACGATTTATTTATAGCTTAATTTAATTACACGTATTTTTTATTTATTATTTTATTAAATGTTTCTTTATAAAACTAAATAAATTAATATTGTATTTAACTCGTTTTTCGAGTTAACGTAAAAAATATAATTCTTTTTATAATTCTTATAATTTTTCTTAATTTCGTCTTTTTTAAAACCCGTTTTAAGTAAATCGTGTATATTATATAATATTAAAATATAATATATATAACTTTTAATAATTATTTTGTTATTTTTTTCGGAACTTAAATGAAAATAATATGCTTTAAAATAATGTAATTATCGTGGAACGTTATTATAAATATATTTATTCTTTTTCATGTTATTATTTTCTAGTTTTTAAGGATAATAACCGGCTTTATTTTTAAAGATTTTATATATTTAATAAGCGTCGTTAATATAAAAACTTTAATATAATAATATATGTTTCTTTTATGATTTTATTATTTCATCTTTATTAAAGTAAAATGTTTTATTTTTTAGTTGTTTTATCTTTTTTAACTTTAATTTAGGTTTTAATAAATATTATAACTATTATTTATATAAAACTTTTAATATAAGTTATTATATTTACTTTTTTCTTAATATATTTCGTATTTATTATTATTATAATGGCTTTAATATAGTTTATTATAATTCGATTTAACTTTTAAGTCGTATTTTAGCTTATAAGTATTATACTTATATAGTAATTCGTTTTCATTATATTTTTATTTGGCTTGTTTTAGCGTGAAATACTCTAGATATAAGTAACCGTGTTTTAAATAATTCTAGAGGTTAACTTAATAACATTTATAGCCCTCGTGAATTATAACGAGTAAGTGATAATACTTTAAATAATATTTATAAGCTCTTTTTTTATAATTTTAATAAATATTATAGCTTTTTTTTATAAGAATTTTTTTATTCTTTTTTATTTTAATAATAATAATAATAAATACTTAGTTTATTTTTTTTGTTATTTTCGAAATAAATTCTTATTTTAAAGGTTTTTTTTCTTAAGTTAAGAAATCTTTTTTATTTTTAGTTTTTATTTTTTAGGATTTCGATACTCGTTTTTATAATGTCCTTTTTTTTATAATTAAAATACTTAATAGTTAATTTATTTCGCGTTTTTTGCTCTTTTTAAGCGGCGTTAATTTTAATAAGGTTTAACTTAGTTTTAATGCCTTTCCTTATTTTAACACCACTTTTATAATTTCCTTTTTTTTACTAATCGCCGTTTTTTCGTTATATCGTTTTTTTAAAAGTACTATTTAAAGTTTTTGTTATTAATAATAATTACTATTATAACGTAGTTATTAAACTTTTTTAGGTTTCTTTCTTTATATAGGTTCGTTTTATATAACTTATTTTTTATATAGTTTTTTAGTCTTTAATAAAACAAGTAATATAGGCTTTCGATAAGTAGTTATAATTAATTTATAAGTTTTTTAAACTTAATAACGTAATTTAAGGCCTTTTTATCTTGTCATAATTTATAAAATCGAGCTTTAATTTGTTACTTAAGAATTAAGTTGTTAAATATAAACTTAAATTGTTTTTTAAACTCTTTATAATCCTTAAAAACCTTTTTTATGTTTTTTAGGCGTTTTATTTATTATCTAGGTGATTTTTTAATACTAATTAAAACTAGGTTAAGGTAATTTCGATAAGGAGCTAAAATATTATAAAAACCTTTTATTTCTTAATAGTAATTATTCCGTAATAAAACTATAAATAAGTTTTAAATTAAATTGAAAATCCTTTTAAATTACTTAACTTATTATACTTATTAGGTGTAATTAATTTAAAACCTTTTATATTAAAGGTTGTTATGTTGTCTTTATCGTTTAAGCTATTAAGGTCGTTATCGTTTAAAAATAGCTCCGGCTATTTATTTTTAAGAAGTAAAAATTGTTTTACTTATTTATTTTCTTTTTTAGGTATTTCTTCCTTTTTTTCTTTTTTTTCTTCGGATGATTTTTCTTATTAGGCTTTAAAGGTGTCCTTTTAAGGCTTTTTTTAGTTATAATTATAATTAATTCTTATATTAGTTTTTTTAAACTTTTTTGTTATATCGTAAAAGAATTTAAAGTTTTCGTTTAAAAGCTTGTTAATTATTATTTTTTTTTTATTTCTTTTTTTGTTACTTTTTAGTTTTAAGAGGTATACTTATCTTAAAACAGTTTAATTAAAAAGCTATCAAAATGTAACGAATCTCTTTATATGTTTTTAATTAATTAACTTTATAAGTAAATACGTATTAAGTTTTCTTAATTTAAAAGTAATAATGAGTTAAAGTTGATTTAAGAGATTTACTTTGTCTTGTTTGTTAAAAAGATTTTAAAGTATTTTTATTATAATATTAAGAAATAATTATAATTTTAAAT
>MU404132.1:114729-189798 GCA_022695795.1 Biscogniauxia marginata | reverse complement strand
GAATAACTAAAAAACTAAAATGAATAACTAAAAAACTAAAATGAATAACTAAAAAACTAAAATGAATAACTAAAAAACTAAAATGAATAACTAAAAAACTAAAATGAATAACTAAATATATAAGAAATTCCAGGTTATTTATATAACTCTTTTTTAAGAGCTAAGTCTATTTTTTTAATTGTTTTATATAGATTTATCGTGATTTAGTCGTACTTAGATCATAATAGATTTTACCCTTGGTCGGCTTAAGTAACTACCCGAAGTTACTTCGTCATTGGTTCGCGGACCCTTCACCAAAAGTCCCCCTTTTGGTCGTGGGTAGGTCGTAACACTGGGGTCCGCTTATTAGTAAATATAAGAGATATAAATCGTTTTTAAACCTTATGTTCTTAATATTTATTATTAAAGATTAATAAAAAATAAGGCCGGGTATATTAAATAATGTATATATTATTATTAAGTGTTTATATTTTTAAAAATATATAATAAATTAAACCCCCTTTTTATAAACACTTTTTATTATAATTATAAGTATTTAAGTCTCGACTTTTATTATTTATAATTATAAAATTTATAACATATATAAAGGGGTTTTATTCCTTTTAACAGGTATTTACTATTGTTTTAATTAATTTAAACTTCATTAAATTTATATGTCTTAAGTATTTACACTTATATTAACTTAACTTATATATATATCTACAAATCGACTACATTAGCTGTTAAGAACAACACTGCGCACTTGTGCCTACCTTATACTCTATAAAGGAAAAACTACCTATATCGCTAAAATGCGTAGTCTCTAAAAGTAGGCCATTATAATATTAATGTCGCTCGGTGTTCATTGTTAAGATTCAGTGTTAGCCCTTGTTAGACGAATTGAGCTACAAAAACAACGCTTCATAGCATCTACGGCCTTTCCATAATATTATTTAGATGCTGCCAATATCGAACATGGTGTTAGTTACAAGGGATTTCAAGTTCGTGTTAAGACATTACGCGGAAACCACAAAGGTTACGATCGAGTATTTTCAGACACACAATTCTTGACACATTTTATAGATTGTATGGAAGCCCAAAACCTATGGCTAAGAGCCGGCATGGAACAATGCCTTATATGTATTAAGGAGCCCCAGTTCAAACGCCGCCATGGCCAGGCATTTAACATGTTGGAACCCGATGGACTACCTATATGACGAAATTTGACGGCGTAGGGCGAAACAGACTTTAAAAGGGGTGTCAAGGAATCTCTCCCACACGGACTATCGTGGTTTGTACTAGTCCGGCGGTTGAGAATCACAAGTACAGGCTCGTTTGGGAGCAACGGGAGTGTTTTGTATGTAGTGAGGCCGCTAGCCGCGTGTTTTAAGTCTAGCTCCTCGCGCAACAACTATGTTTGTACCCCATTTAAGGTCCACACGGTGACGAAGGTAACGGCAGCAAGGATAATGAAATATGTAATATCTCTTTCTTAACTTATTACTATCTGGAGGCAGTACCCCGAAGCTACAACCACTCTAACTAATGACGATTTGCACTCTTACGCATGTAACGAGATGTAGAATACAAAGCCAAAAGCTCAATAGTATTGACCGGTGTTGGCACATGACGCTGGAGTCAGAAATAACTACGTGAAAGTTCTTGTTCTAGCAGTTGTAAGTTTTATGAAACACCTTTAGTCATGGGTTCTGAAGGCTTTGTGTATCATTTATTACTAGTCATAGCCAACTCCTATAGAAGGTACCTAAGTTTGTAATAAATAACAGGTTATACTACGGTACGACGTGCATTATTACTAGGACATGAAGGCTAAGAGGTATCATACAAGTAACCAGGCAAGCTTAGACAAGAGTTACAGCAGGTTCGTATATAACATAGGATGCAGCCGCCCCGAATGTCCGGGGCTCTCTAGTGATCCCATACTCGCATTTAATCTCAGTCTGTTGTGCGTCTACTCACTCCGTTGACACTTATTCAAGACATGGCAGTCATACTTATATGATATAAGTGGTCTACATAAGAAATCCTCTTCGTATCTAGCTGGAGGTCTCCATTTCTTCCTCGCGCAACTATACCCCCCTATAATGAATGCGTCCCGACTACGATTAAGCTGATTAATAATGGTTCAAGGCAATTGATGAAAGAAGATGGATATATTTACTAGAGCGCCACCTATTGATCGCATGAACCCCAATTACCTAAGGTATACTCAACGGCATATGTCACCGTGAATACCTTGGGCAAGGAACATCTTCATCAGTTTCTAAGATGCAACTATGTAGTAAGTATTCATATAATATTTTGACATACGTAAGTAGACGTTACTCGCGAAAGGGATCACGCTTCGCAACTATTAGAATATAATGTATAAAACTAGTTGCGGAGCCTATAGCTGTCAAATCCTGGGCTCAGACTAGTGCTTATAAGCGTCTACTATTCTTAACACGGCTTCCAGCGTGGTTCATCCTCATTCGGGTGTTAGGCAGGGGCCGACAGCGACTCACCATTCCCCGTTCCCCGGTCAATGGCGATCGACCCCATCGGACGATAGCTGCGCCACGCAGGCGTCAGGATTCGAATGTTGATACACACGTGGACGATTCATTCCCAAGCTCGACGCATGTCTTCTCAAAATTAATGCAACTCCAGTGAAATCGTTTAAGCCTTAGCTAAACGCACACGACACAACTACAATGGCGGACGAAGTCCTCCCAAGTGACTTCTTATCGCAGCCGGCAAACGATGTTAAAGCGGAGAAGGTCGATTTCACCAAGACAGAAATTCCAGAGATGTCTCAGCTATATGCCTGCGTCATCGACAACGCCCTCTCGCCTGAAGAGTGCCAGTTGCTCATCAAGGCCGCCGAGGCGACCTGCGATGGTGCCTGGGAGAGAGCTATGGTTAAAACCGGCATGGGCAAGCAAGCCATGTATGAAGACACCCGCAAATGTGGCCGAATCATTTGGGACTCGCGAGACATTGCGGTCAAAATTTGGAAACGTATTGAGCATCTTCCCGAAGTGCAAGAGATCTTACGATTGGAATCTAGACCAAGAATCACGGGGATAAGGCCGATGAAGAAGGGTGAAGTCTGGACGGCTACAGGACCTAACGAGCGCATGCGCTTCCTGAAGTACGTCGGCGGCGAGTACTTCCGTCCCCACTGCGACGCGATGTATGAAGCGCCCGACACCAAGGAGAGGTCGTACTTCACCATTCACCTGTACCTAAACGATTCCGGGATGCCTCCCGAGGAGGAGCTCGCGAAGATGACTACGGAGGAGAGAAAAGAGGCCACCGCAAATGTGACAGTCGGCGGTGCGACGACATTCCATGCAATGAATATGAAGAGACGGTACGATGTGGAGCCCAAGGCCGGGCGGATTCTGCTCTTCCAACAGAGGGATACGCTGCACTCGGGCGACGATGTTTTACAGGGTGTTAAATATACAATGCGGACTGATCTGTTGTACGTGTGCGAGAAGATGAATTAGGGGTAGCCTAATCGATCCAAATTCAATTGCCCTTGGACAATATGACAACAGGCCAACAGCTTACACCCGAGTATTTCACCTAATCATAGAAAGCATGTAACACGACCACGATTTAATCAATGATGTCGGCATATGGAGGAATGTAAGGCTATCGCAGTGTCCCTTGCGATTTGGGTCAATAGTGATAGTTAAGAATAGAAATCGGTGTTGACTTTCGGAGCAACTGCATATTTACAATATAAGGAACGTAAACTATATCTCTGAGACGCAGTTGCATGGGTTCGGGCTGCGACAGTTGCAGCTGTCCGACTACGTCCTCGAGGAGGCCGAGGACCTCGCGGGGTTCCCTTTTAATACCTTTATAACCCTGCGATATAATGGCCCTGGGACGCATAGTTTGCTTTATTACGGGACGGTCTCCACGTTACATATAATCATCATCATATATAGAAAGATTTATAAATATCTCCTTAATAATATATGTTCTTATTAAAGGGAAAACTGTTATTTGGTGAGATAACTTACGTGTACAGTATGTAATATTTTTATGGAGCTTATTTTACTGATGCATGCTGCAGAGGCAGAGAGGGAGCACCGATGACCAGGGTCACTCACTTCCCAGTTCTGATCTGAGATCTCTATTTGAGCAGCCTACTAAGGGTCAGGATTCCAAGACAGCCTGCCCAAGTACAGGGTACATGCTACGGGTATATTAGACATAAAGAGGGTGAGGCGTTTGATGGGTGAAGAGGGGTGGGGGCGAAGCTGGAAATAAATTAGATCGCCGGTCATAAAGGTTACCATATTAAATACAAGGGGTACCGTTGACTACCCAAACCAACTACCAATAAACAGAAGAGCCCGCGAACCGATCTATTCACCATTCCACTTCCTTTCTCGCCTTGTTGCTGTCGTACAATGTAAACGGGTAACATCGGGAGGGCAGGATAGTTGCATGCGCTACTGACAATACCTAGCTGTATGGGCAGCCAATACGAGATTGTACATTATGCTGATGAGCTATCTACCTACGAAACATTGATATATTCCCCTCCCATAAGCCCAGGAAGGCGATGGGGTACTGTACCGGCCATCTTGGGTTTCGTTGCATACTATTCCTTCTCTCCGCGACGGAACTACAGGAGTCAGCGTGTTACACGGACGTCATTTGCATTGTTGAAAGGATTCTGCGACCTTAGGCTCCCTTTATTCAGAACGGATACTACTCAGAGTAGCAACAGTACAGCATATCCAGGCGGCTATATCAACGGTATGGCTTTGTCACGTACGAACGCGAAGCCAGTTCTCCAGCTCAGCAACGTTTTGCTCCTTTGCATCTCCTCGAAGAGCTCGTATGCTGGGAAGAATGAAGGGAACGTATATCTGGTGTCCCAGCGCGAATAAGAGACCTTCCTCACAGGGTTATTTACACTGACTTTACATACGTGTGTCGGTAGAGTTTGAAGGGTAGGTACCTACCTGAGACATACCAGGGGAATGCGCCCCCGTCATGGATAACAGTGCCGGGGGAGTACCGCAATATAGCACCACAGGAGATGGCGGTGATAGAGAGGAGACCAAGCACTCGAGGTGCGTCGCGGTTGAAAAAAGAGGTAAAGTAGGAGCGTAAGCGTTTGTTACTCAATGGCTGCAAGTCTGGCTTCCGAAACAGCGTCAAGAACGCAATACTGGTCCCAGGCAACCCACAAAGAGCAAGTGGTTAACACGACCGGGACGAGAGGCAGCATGACCGAAAGCCCTGCCGATGCCATGGTAGAACAGGTAGATAGGTCTGATGTCTGTGGCATTTTTCGCCTGTCCGATTGGATCTAAGTGGTATATAAGTGCATTAGGTAGGTAGGTAAGCAACCAATATTGTCGATATTAGGAAATAGACCCTATGGTGCACTAGTTACCCCTTATAACATGATTTCCGGTGCCTAGATACGATACCCAAAAGTCCTGCATTCAAGGGTCAGGCAGGAAGGGTATCACAGAGACTTGGGGGTAGTCTCTAATCACATCTAGGCTTGATTATGTTATTCCCTCAGCCCCACCACCTCGATACAACTGTCATATAGGGTCACATCCCCGCAAAGAGTCGTACAACCTATAGGGCAGGTAAAGTCCTAGTAGGCTGGGGACGAGGCTCTTGCTGACGTGAGCTAGGGGAGATCCTTTATGGTATTATACCTACACGCGGTGGTCAGGGAGAGAGAGTGAGAGATGGGAAGAGAGACAGATAGATAGATCTTGCCATATATGTCGATTTTAGAATATATCCAATTACAAATATCACTACCGACCATCGAACGAGGGTGTGTTAATAATACTAGGGTACGTTGAGGGCCTTACTGCTTTTTGTGGCGTTTGGCTAGTTCTCGGACGAATATGTCAGGGTTGATTCACGTTCGAAGGAGGAACTATGAGTCTAAATAGTAAATAGTTCATCATGATTGTTAACGGCAAGTATAGTGTATTCTGAGTAACAAGTGGCATTTTAACGTAGAGGTAGCTATTCTGACTATAGGGTAGTAAGAAGTATATATACATTGTTCAAATGAATCTAAGGTGTTTTAAAGAGGTCATAGATCCCATCTTCTTTTGAATTATACCTGAACTTCACTGTATCTATACAATCTCAGATGCTTCCAGTCTCTTTCACAGTTACGAGTCAGCTATCTGAGTCCTTCGCACTAAGAAGAACATAACTTCATAAATGGGTAGAAATTGCGTTACAGTCATGAGTTTAGATCCTTACGTAGGGAGTTACCAAGGTTGATGTTGCGCAAGCAAATCAACTTAGAAATAGATGAAAGCTACCAGCCATTATACGTACAAGCCAGCTCTTTCATGTCCCGCATTTATGTCCCTGTATCCCCTATTCAAGTCTGCTGGAAGCCACGCGAGGCTTCTAATAGGTTTCTGTGTGAACTTGATACCCCTAAAAAAGCAACTGATATCTAAACTTCGTTCATTCAGTTTGGCTATGTAAACTTATTACCTATAACCACCGAGCCATTCCATCGTATGAACCCTACTGAGCTCAAGCTGAATAATGCCCCGTCGAGTGGACGATATCCGATCTTTGAAGGGCCGGCCACGAATCCTCTAGATACAGTTGTTGTCGATGTCCCTCGAATCTGAAAACCAGTGCTCTCTTGGTTTGACGGGACGTTTTTCCTTATTATCACGAAAAGATTCCGAGTGATTAACGTATGTGGACTCACTCTTCAAAGACATATATCGCTTCAGGCTTGTCAACACTTTCGCCTGCTTGAGACCAACTATAGCCTTCGGCACGAAAGGCATGCATAAAATCAAGTTAGCGCAGGTTGTCTCCCATAGAGAGCACAGCGCCAAGATAGATAAATAGTAACTGGTATCATTCGATCTATAGAAAAACGTCGCGTAGTATAGGCGCACTAGACTCGCAACGCAGCCCCTATCGTACAGAGATTGTCAGCATTCGCGAACGCGAGCGGAATTCAGCACTTTGCAATTTACGTTATACCAATGAGTAATATGAGGCTTACACCCAGTTTCTTCTGCCACGATATGCGCAGGCCCCAGATCACCTTCTGCGCTAGGATGAGAGGAATCAGATCTAGGGTGAGGTTGGTAGTGGCCGATGCCAGGCCTAATTGCGGGACAGCGAAGCGACAATAAGCACCAGGAATAGGCGAGTTCCAATTGCTCTCAAAGGGAGTGCAGTTGACAAGGTTCATGATGAATATGATGATCGAGAGGCCGGGACGGCCCCGCAGGTGGTGTAGCATGCCCAAGTGAAAAAGCCGCGTTTTCCTTCGGGGACAAATATGCTTGTCCATTCCAGAAAAATCGCACATTTGATGAACGCTATGATTCACATGTATAGAAGAGAGGCAATCCAGCAGACCCTTTATCTTGTGTGTTGTTGCACTGGGGAGAAGGCGGACACATTCCTTCCAAGGAAAGCTATGCCTACCTGCTGCGATATATTGGACGCCACTTCTTTGGCCTCACACCAATCAGCATATTGATACAACACCCGATGGTGTTGGAACCCGGTAGGTATTTTGTTTATATAGAGAGACGGGAGATGATTCAAACCTCAGACCAGTTTGCGCGGTTAGATTTCCCATGCATATTCCCCTCTCAAGTGAAATGTGACAAATAACGTGAAAATTTATGACTTGAAGTTCCAAGGAAGAAGGTGTCATTCTGGTCATTCTAGCTATCAAGGCTGCCAGGTACTACTAGGCTAGGTAAATGGGAGTTGGATGATGTTAAATGAGGCTAGTTCTACTTTGCCTTACATCATGTGCACAACGCCCAATCATTTTGACATATTAACAACTTCCCCGGTCTCCAGGAGGTAAGGGGTACAATATCACAGGGAGACCAAGGCCTTGCTCATGTCAACCCAGTCGTCCTGGTCCTTCACGGCTACAGGCCAGTCTGGATCATACACGACCTTCTTAATGGCTTCTACACTGGGAAGCGTGTACTCGATAAAACAGTCGAAGTCGGCGAAGTCCCAGCTAAGTCGTAGCTTGCTCATCTCCTCTTTAAGAGCACCGTTGAGAGACACCGGCGTCACGAACTAAATGTCGGACGTAAGTACCCTGGGTGGTACCATGACCCTACTAGAAGTACTCACGAGTGAATAACCAAGCATACCGTGCCTCTTGAAGATAGGCATAGCTATTGGGAGGTGCTCCTCCACCATCCATTTGATGAATGCCTCATTGGTGTGCTGCGGCTTGCGGTAATCAATGGGTGACTGTATATTTCAGAGGCTGGGCTCCATTCTGCGCAGGTGCTTCGGTCATCTTGATAATTCGGTGGTATATGTTGTGGTGGAAACGGTAATTCCTGATCACGATTTTGTTCGTTGGTAGCGGAGGAGGAACGAGAGGTAGAAGGGAGAAGATAGGAGGGGGATTTCGTCTCTACTTGAATTCTAAGTAGTTAGGCTCTTCCCTTGAACCCTTCGACCTGAGATTAAAGGTCTGGTTTTATGTTGCTCGCGTCAATCATCGGGCTTTGTGTGAAGTTGGAGCGACTGGTGCTTTTCTTGCCTCGCGTCAAGAAAGTGATGGGTGGAAAGGGAGGCAAGGGGGAGAATCCCTTAGCTGTAACACTGTCGGCTAGGTAGTCATGGAGATCGTTCTTTTTATTTATTGGGAAAGGTTTGACGCTGGTGAAGCTAGCTAGAACCTTTACCTAAGTTAAGTTCGAACTAGACAGGGGGGGAATAGAGGTCCAGCTTGAACCCTAATCCGGCCTTCAAGGTTCTTCGTCTCCTCGGTGATGAATGAGTTTTGTTGTTTTTGTTTTTTGGGGTTTCTTTTGGAGTTTTTTATTTGTTTTTTAATTCACGTGAGTCGTCACGTGTGAATTATTATATTTCCCCACGTATTCCACCACAAAAATCGGAAGTGCTTGCACTCTGATTTTCAACGTATTTAAATTCTTGGGAGGTGCTTGCAAACCTTTCCCAAGGATTTAAGCACGAGCCGGGCTTACCGGGCATTTTTACTTATGGCCGAGGTGTCAGTTAGATATACACCTGGACAAAGGGCTCGTATTATTATTCCACGTACTTAAGAAGTTCTAACTACTGGTGGCACCACGCTTTCTTCATTCCCTCCACCTCATCTAATATGTGCGTGTATATATATATATATATATACGCACATATTATATACTAAGACCATTCTACGACATGGAGTATATAATCCCTCCTTTCTTACACCAGGTTTAATCTTATAATAAAAACAAAATAACTTAACACATTTTATAAAGGATTTTAAAAAAACACTGATTATTATTTAAACTTTTATTAAAAATGACATTTTTATTATATTTAAAAAAGAAAAACGAGAAATAAATAAACTTTATAAAGGCTAATAATTTCTTTTTAAAAGTATAATATAAATAATGGAGAATATTAAGTAATAAAAGGTTAAACGTTAGGTTTTAATTATCATAATAGCACGGACTGTTACGAGACTCCTAAAGTGGGAAACAAGTGCCGCGCACGTAACCCCATCGAATATGTGAATAGTGGGTGAGGCAACCTACGATTCAACTATTCAGTGAATTATATAAAAGGAAGGACGAGTATAAATAAATTAGAATTTCCTTATGTAATTAGTTTCTTGTTCTTTAGCTATTAATCTAAAACTATAGTCACTTTTTAATATTATAATAAGAGTACCTTGAAACCTCTTTAACGAACATAACATTATAAATTAATTAAACCAATCTTAACCTATTATTACCTTTAAATTAAGAAAACCTAGTACGTATTTACTTGTGAAGTTAGCTGACTAGGAATACATAAGGAGGTTTATCACATTTTGATAGCTCCTTAATTAGTGCTTAATATTGGTTTAAGAAAAGGGACTTTCAATCGAAATAGTTTTAGGACAAGCATACCCCTTAAGACTAAAAAGCAACAAGAAAAGAAACAAATAAAAAAATAACAATTAATAAACTCTTAAACGAAAGCTTTAGGTCTTTTTACGATATAACTAAAAGGTTTAAAGGAACTAATATAAAAGTTCATTATAATTGTAGCTAAAAAAGAGTCACAAGAGGACATCTCGGAAGATTAATAAGAAGAAGTATTTAAAAAAAAGAAAAAGGAGGAGGAAGAAATGCCTAAAAAAGAAGATAAATAGGCAAAATAACCTTAATCACTTTTAAACGATAACGACCCTAATAACTCGGACGACGACGACAATATAACAACCCCCGACGTAAAAAGTTTCAAATTAATTACACTTAATAGATATAATGGGTTAAGCGATTTAAAAGGATTTTTAATTTAAACTGGAACCTATTTATAATTCTATTATAAAACGATTACCACTAAGGAATAAAAGGTTTTCACGGTGTCCCAGTTCTTTACTAGAACCGTTTTAACCTGGTTTTAACCAGTGTTAAAGGATTATCTAGAGAACGGATTAAACGCTTAGAAAGACACGAAAAAAGTCTTCAAAAATTATAAAGAGTTTAAAAAACAACTTAGGTCTATATTTAGCAATTTAATCTTCAAGTAACAAGCCGAAACTTAACTTTATAAATTACAATAAGATAAAAAGGCTTTAAACTATGTTATTAAGTTTAAAAAACTCGTAAGCTAATTATAACTACTTATTAAAAGCTTATATTACTTGTTTTATTAAGGGTTAAAAGACCATATAAAGGATGAATTATACAAAATAAACCTATATAAAGAAAGGAACCTAGGGAAGTTTAATAACTACGTTACAATGGTAATTACTATTAATAACGAAAACTTCGAACGGTACCTTGAAAAGAAAAAGACGGTATAACGAAGGAATAACGACCAGCTAAAAAGAGGAAATCACAAAAGCGGTGCCAGAACTAGAAAAGGCACGGGAATAAAGTCAGATCTCATTGAAATTAACATTGTTCAAAAAGAACAAAAAAAACGAGATAAATCAACTATTAAGTGTTTTAATTACAAAAAAAAAGGACATTATAAAAACGAGTGCCGAAGTTCTAAGAAACAAAAACTAAAAATAGGAGGGATTCTTTAACCTAAGAAAAGAGTCGCCAAAGCAAGGATTTAATTTGAAAATAACGAAAAAATAAACCAAGTATTTATTATCGGCACTATTAAGGCAAAAAAGATTAAAAAGGCTTTTATAAAAGGAATTTATGAATCTTATTAAATTAACCGCAAAAACTGCCTAAAAAATGACTATTTATATTTAAAACATTTTACACTAAAATAAATTAAATAAAGATATAACGAAAGCGAACTACTATATATATACGATAATTATAAGCTAGGATATAACTTAGGAATTAAGTTAAACCATAGTGATCTACATTAAAGCCACTATAAAAATGATAAATACGAAACTTATTAAGGGAAAAGCCAGCATAATAGCTTGAACTAAAGGCTTTATATAAATAATAGCTATAGTATCCATTAAAGCTTAAAAGAACATGCATCGTTATATTAAAGCTTTTATATTAACGACGTTTGTTAAATACATAAAAGTTTTAAGGATAAAGCCGGTTATTATTCTTAAGAACTAAAGAGTAACGACACAAAAGAAAATAAGTGTATTTACGATAACACCTCACGATGGCCATATTACTTTAAAGCATGTTATTTTTACCCAAGCTCTAAAAGAAGCTACGAAGTAATAACTAAAAGTTATATATGTTACACCTCGGTACTATGCGACGTACACGACTTACTTAAAGTAGGTTTCGAAAAAGACGAGATTAAGGAAGAATTATAGGAATTATAAAAAGAACTATATTTTTTATAATAGCTCGAAGAACGAACTAAATACGACACTAATTTATTTGGCTTTATAAGAAAACACTTAACAAAGTAATAAGTAAAAACATATACAATTAAACGAGGCTATAAACGAATCATTAAAGTATATTTCAAAAAAGGAGGGAAGCTCTTAAAAATTAATATAAACTTAAAAAGAAACATTAAGATATTTATAATAAATAGACTTAGTAATTACTCTTTTTATTTAAGGATAATTTAGAACTTCAAAAAATTCCGAGTTAATAAAACGGACTTAGGCTATAAAAAGGCCTTTAAAAAAGAATTAAAGTTTTAATGTGCAAAATTCTATATAAAAGATAAACTTCTTACCCCTTATTATGTAAAGAGTAATTAAAGAGATTATTTAAGTAATGATTGCTGGAAACACGCTTTTATGAAAGCTTAAAAATAAAAGGATATCTAGGCTATAGCAACTAAGAGAAAACCAAAAAGGAAGGGACGTGAAAAACCAAAAAACGATAAAAGCTCTCGCTAGTAAAGCAACGAAAAGCCATAAATAATAAATCCTTATATAAAATCTAGTTAGGACTTAACAACACTATTATAACTAGAGTTAGGTATAATAAAAGGGAGTATAAAGCCTTAATAAATTCAAGAGTAAACAAAAGTTATGTCTTAATAAAGGTAGTTTAAGAAAACAAAATACTATAGGTATATAAATAAAGTCTATATAGGTTATAAAACTTTAAAGGAAATATGTTTAGTTATAAGAATGATAAAGTGCTAAGAGAAACAATTCCTTTCTTGGTAATTATTTAAAGACATCCCAAATAAGTTATTTTTAATATTATATACATATTAGATCACGATATAATCTTAGGAATAAATTAACTTAAAAAAAGTAATTTATAAATAAATTTCAAGATAAATACGCTTTATTAGGATTAGAAACAAGAGGAGTTAATCGTTACGGGTTACGAAATAAGTACCGCAAATAACTCCAGAGAAATAAATGTAAAAACGAAATATATTACTTATATAATTCGAGTAACTAAACCTGAAAATTTAATAAAGAGAGTACCGCGTAAGTACCTCCGTTTTTATAAATTATTTAAAGATAAAATAAAGAAAGAATTACTAGAATATAGCTAATAGGATTACTAGATTTACTTTAAAGAAGGAAAACAATTAAAATTGTTTTTAGTATATTTTATGAATCAAGAAAAATAAAGAGCATTATAAAAGGGAATCCAAGAGGATCTCGATAAAGAATATATTCGAGAATCCGAATTCTTGTTAAGATACCCAGTAATTATAGTACCTAAAATCGACAAAAACGGGAAATAACATGTCAATAAAAAAGGAAACCTAGTATGGAGACGAGTAATTAACTACCGACATTTAAATAAAATAACTAAAAAAAACGGGTATTTATTACCATTAATGAAACTTATAAAAAGACAAATTAGCAAGGCTTAAATCTTTATAATATTAAACCTTCGTAATAAATATTATATAATTAAAATAACCAAGGGACACAAATAATATATAACCTTCCGAACGATATATGGACATTATAAGTATAAAGTTATACTATTTAGACTTATTAACGCACCCGCTACATTTTAACATATAATTATAACAATCCTTCGCAAGTTTCTAGATAAATTTGTATTCGTTTACCTAGACGATATACTAATTTACTTAGAAAACGAGAAAGAATATAAGGAACATATAAAGCAAGTATTAAAAGCCTTGGAAAAGACGAACCTACTTATTTATTTAATTAAAAGTAAATAATATATTAAAAAACTAGATTATTTAAGGTTTATAATAAGTCTAAGAGAAATTCGCATTTAAAAAGGAAAAATAGCAGTAATTAAGGATTAGCTAGAACCTAAGAATGTTATAAACGTACGCGCATTTCTTGGCTTTGTTAATTATGTTAAATAACTTATCAAAGATTTTAGGCGTATCGCTAAACTATTAACGGAATTAATTACCTTAGTAAAAACAAGAGAGGCTTTCCATTTCATTAAAGAAGCTAAACAAGCTTTTTAATAATTAAAGGAAGTTATAACTAGTGAGGTTATATATAAACTTCTAAATGAAAATAAAAAGAAACGATTAAAGATAAACGCTTTAAATTTCGCTATTAAAGTAGTTCTAGAGCAATTGGAAGATAATGGGAAATGGTACCTAGTCGCGTACCTATTTAAAGCACTATATAATACTAAATTAAATTATTAGATTTATAATAAAGAACTATTAGTAGTTATTAAAGCATTAAAGAAATAAGAACCATAGCTTAGTAAAACCAAAGAAACTATTAATATCTATTTAAACTATAAGAACTTTACATAATTTATAATAATATAAACGCTTAACTAGAGACACGAGCGTTAAATGATTTTCTTGTTTAAATTTAATTTCAGAATCTAGTATATTAAGGGAAAGGAAAACATTTAAGTAAATCTTCTTAGTAAAAAAGGAGATTATAAATTAAAAATCAATAAAAGAGATATCTAGATGTTTAAATAACAAAATAACGGATTAGTTGTATTAATTTATATATGAATTAACATAGGAGACTAGAAATAACGGTTCAAAGAAAATTACAATTAAAAAGAAAAACAATTATAGTTTTAATAAGGATCTAGCGATGAACTTCTTTTATATAAAGAAAAGGTATATATATTAAAATAAGTACAAGACGAATTCGTTAAAAAATTTCACGAACATTCTTTACACGGCCACCAAGGGATTTTCAAAACGGTGAAACGATTTTAAGAGGAATTCGACTTTTTAAGAATACGATAAACAGTTAAAAGAATTGTAAAGAATTGTAATATCTATAATAAGGCTAAAGCATTACGATATAAATCATATAAACTATTATAATTAACATAGATATTTAATAAAGCATGAAATATAATTGCATGGGACTTCGTAATGAAACTCCTAAAGTTAAAAGATTTTATTATAGAAATACATTATAACAGTATATAGGTAATTATTAATAGACTCACGAAATACGCTTACTTCTTACTATTCAACGAATTAAACATAGTAAAACAATTGGCTTTTAACTTTTTAAAGAAATATGTCAGCAAATATGGGTTATTAAAACGCATTATTTTAAATAGAGATAAATTGTTTATATCGAAATTTTGGACTAGCTTAATAAAACGAATAAGAATTAAATAAAAGTTGTTTATAGCATATTACCCCTAGACGGACGGGCAAACAAAAAAACTAAACCAAATAATAGAATAATATCTACGAAGCTATGTTAACTAGGAAATAAACAACTAGGTAGAATTGCTATTAATAGCCTAAATAGCATATAACACTTCGATTAACGAAAACATGAAGATGTCACTACATAAGGCAGTGTACGGGTAAAAAGCGGAAGCCTAAAAACAACCAATCGAACTCACGAAAGCACCAAAAGTCGAAATAGAAACCCTGAGAGTAGAAATACTATCCAAAAAGATCTAGGCAGTATAATAACGGCTATAGAAAAAATTATAATTTATTTAAGATAAAATAACAAAGTATTATAATAAAAGAAGAATTAAGGGACTAATTTTTAAGAGAGGAGATATGGTTTATTTGCTCCGCTAACGATAAGGCGTAATATTAAAAATACCTTAAATTAAAATAAAACGACCCAGCGAAAAACTAGAATTTAAAAAATTAGGACTATATAGAATTAAAAAGGTTGTTTTAAAAGTTAATTACAAATTTTCGCTATTAAAAAGATCCAGAATATATTTTGTATTTCATGTTTTATTTCTAGAACCAGTACTAAAAAACATCTCGCCGGAAGAATAATTAGAATTTAAAGAAAATCCTAATAAGTACGAAGTCGAAAAGATATTAGATTTAAAAAAAGTTGGTAATTAATTATAATATCTCGTTAAATGGGAAGGTTACCCACTTAAGGAGAATACTTAAGAACTTTTTAAGCATTTGAAGAACCTAACAGATGAAATTGAGGATTTTCACCGCTAGAATCCAAACCGGCTAGGAAGGCTTGGATATTGAGATCTTGATTTTACTAGGGAGGATTAAGGAAGGAAGAAGGGTAGTGTGACGAACCTCCCTGTGTATTCCTAGTCAGCTGACTTCACAGGTGAGTACGTACTGGGTTTTCTTGATTTGGAGGTAACAGTGGGTTGAGATTAGTTCAAGGATTCACAATGTTATGTTCGTCAGAGAGGTTTCAAGGTACTCTCACTATAGTATTAAAGAGTGACTGTAATCTTAGATTGATAGCTAAGGAACGAGAGACTAATTACACAAGGAAATTCTAATCTACTTATACTCGTCCTTCCTCTCATACAATTCACTGAATAGTTGAATCGTAGGTTACCCCACCCACTATTCACATATTCGATGGGGTCACGTGCGCGGCACTCGTTTCCCACTTTAAGAGTCTCGTAACAGGTAGGCCTCGGAAATAAACAAGTTCTATGAAGATTTAGATTAACACTGTAATCCCTTTATGCGTTGCGATTCTTTAATAAGACGTTTCTATTCTTTTTTTTTACGCTTAACACGCTTTAAATCCTTTATAGAATTAAGACCCTAAGTAACCATTTTACGAAGTTTACTTGATTATAGTTTACGCTTGGTCTTAAGGCGCAAAATGCGGTTTATAGCTGCCTCCTTAGTAGCACGAGCAATCTTATAATGGGATTCCGCTTTTTCGAGCTCGGCCTCGACCTTTTAAAACTGTTTCGTGATTTTAAATATACTCTTTCGCGAGATATTAAACACGTTATATCGCGATTAACTTAATTTTATGTATTTTATATAACGATTAAAATCCTCCGAAGCAATATAATCTTTTTTATTACGTTCGTAGTAGAAATAAGTTATCTTTTTTTTATTATAAAAAGTAATAAAATTTAAAAGAGCTATCTTGTTTTTAGCTTGTTTCTCGGCCCGACACGAGATATTGGAATTTTCTTTACGAAGTTTTATTATATAATAAGATATTATAAACTAAGTTAAAGAAGGCTTAGACCTCTTAACAAATCGGAGGGAAGGATAATTAACCCTCTTTTTATTTTTGAGATAAAGATTCTCGAAGGGGAAGAATAATGTTACGAGACTCTTAAAGTGGGAAACGAGTGTCGTGCACATAACCCTATCGAATATATGAATAATGGGTGGGGTAACCTACGATTCAATTATTTAGTGAATATATAAATAGTAGGTAGGGCAACTTATAATTCAATTATTTAGTGAATTATATAAAAGGAAAAACGAGTATAAGTAAATTAGAATTTCCTTGTGTAATTAGTCTCTCGTTTTTTAGCTATTAATTTAAGACTATAGTTACTCTTTAATACTATAATAAGAGTACCTTGAAACCTCTTTGACGAACATAACATTGTAAATCAATTAAACCAATCTTAACCCACTATTACCTTTAAATCAAGAAAACCTAGTACGTACTCACCTGTGAAGTCAGCTGACTAGGAATACACAGGGAGGTTCGTCACACGGACAGGCACGCGAGCGGATCCATTGTATATAATGCGTGGGAAGGTGTCCACCTACGAGTTCCACCCTGCGAGATTGGCGGCGGCGTGGACGAGGATCCAAAGGTATATGTCGCTAAGGGGCTACGGGTCATCGACGCGAATATCATGCCCGTGCTGTCTGGGGCGAATATGTGTCAGAGCGTGTACGCTATCGCGGAGAAAGGGGGTCGTTATATTGATTAATCATGGGCTTAAATACCTACCACGTATGTGAAAACCTGCCAAGGGCCCGGCTGGCTTTTAGTCTTGTATGCTGCAGATCTCATCAAGTCGGACTCGCAACAACTCCTTCCTAGCTTTCTACGGTGCAGCATTTTTGTTGATTTCTAGGGAAAACGTGTTATGCGCCTAAGCTTAGTGAGGCTTATATTTCAACAATTTTCACTTTCATGGTGAATAAGTATCCATATTATATCGCTAAACGCAGTGCGAAGATATAAGGGGGCCAGGGAAAGGTGTACCGTTCTGTTGTGCTGAATAAAATAACAGGTCAGCAAGTTAGGATGTAAAATATAATCTTAAGAGCCCGGTGGTGAATCCTGATTTTTCACACACCACAACAATTTAAGATCCAGTCAAATATATTTTTATCAAAATAATTTCACTAGTGATTTCTCATAATCCAGCCCACAAGCCTGAATGTCTCTCTCTCTCCTGTCCGCGACTCCCTAGTCATTGGCAGAGTGAATGAAGAGAAGGCCATGACTTTACCATTGGCTCACATCGATACATTTTACGCATGAAAGTGAATCTTTCCAATGGAGATATAAAAGCCCATTGATTATGGCGATAACTGTTCCCCCCTGTCTGCTAAAACGTATAAATACGGCCTCTCCACGACCTCTTTCGCTTCAATTGAGTACTCTCAACCTCACCAACACTACAAAACAAACCGACAGACGCCTAAACAAAAGTTTAAAGACAAACGATACTAGAGCAAGACAGCCATACAAGATCCACTTGATATTATTCAACTAATATCGTCATGGAAGCAGGTGCCATCGCAGGCATTGTCGTGGGGACGTTCTTCGGCGTCTGCATAATATTTCTGATCTTGCTACGCTTAGTTACCCGGCGTCATCGATATTAGCAGTTCAACACGCACACGCAATTATAGTAATATTCACGTCCAGGACAATATAAGTTGTATTATTAAAAACCTAAATTTTTTTTTTCAAGTGGTCATGGATCGTTTAATGAAGCGATTTTCGCTTCTAAGGGGGCGTAAAGACCCCAAGGCTGTAATTAAGTAGTGTTATGAACAAAATATCTAGAAAAGAAAATCAAATCGCTGAGTGTTAAACGAAAAGAATTAAACCCCCAAACCAGTTCCCTTCAACTTCCAACTTTGCGACCCCCCCTTTTTGGGCAACTCAACCGCCCCACCCAACGAAGAAAAAAATCCCTCCTTTTCCTCCTTCCCTCCTGGCCCTTCCTCCCTCACTAGTACATATTCATATCCTCGCCGCAGGATTCACCGCCGCAACCCTCAGCCTGAGTTCGCGGCCGTAGATCTTCAGCAGCGGCAACCGCCACGCGGCGATGAAGTGCAGGTGCACGAGCGAGAACGCGAGCTGCACGAAGTCGTCCGCGAACAAGCGGCGCCTGGCCGCTTCCGTGAACTCGACGAAGCCGTGCGCTTCCGTGCCCCGCATGCCCTCTTCCGCGGCGAAGGGCGAGCTGAAGACCGTGGTCATGGCCGTGGCCGTGGCGAGAGAAGGGACGGGTCGATCGATGATGAGCGTGAGCTCGCGCAGGGACTCGAACGGGACCGCGCGCTCGTCGAGCCCCCCGATGGGGTGGCCCACGCGAGGGCGGAACTGAGTTACTGGTTGTAAATGTGAGTTACAAATTTCCTGCCCTTTCTTGTAAAGAAAACGGGATTTAAACGCATTGTCTCGGGAGCAAAAATGCTCTCAAATGATCGTGATAGGGAGATTCTAGCTCCCGAGATAGGACAAAAAAGAGGTAGGGATAAAAGCTCCTGAAATACATACTGCTCCTTGCGTTGAGGTAGAGGGCCAGCCGCTGGACTTTGCCGATCCACGGGCGGGGTTCTTGGGGGTTAAGGAGGAAGTCGAAAGGGTTGCGGACGTTCGGCAGCTTTAAGTATAGTACGTCCTCGGCCCAGTTGATCCTCGTCGGCCTGGCAAGAGCGGCGAAGAGTTCGAGTCCCCTATCCAGGCTCGGGAGGGGGAGCTCGCTGTAGAGGCTTCGGGCATTGTTTATGATGTCTGCGAGCACGGGCTCTTCGGCACCGCGGGCCAGCTCTACCCATCGTGCCGCCGTCTGGCACTCTCGTGTGATGTTCATGTCATTCGGGCTAATCGTGCGTTTCGCGAAGCTGTTTATGGTGAAGCTGAGGTGGAGATAGTAGCCGTTATGGAGGCGATTGATGGAGGTGATCCGGTGGACGCGTGGGCCAAGGACGGTCCAGAGATGATGTTTCCATATCTCGAGGCGGATCTCCGGTGGGAGTTGTTTGAAGTAGTGGAATTCGGTCAGAGGAGCTATTTCAGCGTGGTTTGTCGAGGATGGTGGCATGATCGCTCGAATGAATCAGAGCAGGGGGTTTGGGAAGAAAGATTTGTATAAAATCTATCGGCTCCGTAAACATAGAATCAACGATAGAATATTGTATTGATGAGATGATTTAGGATTTGGCGATGCTACTAAACGAATGTCTTCGAAAGGGTCGAATGGAGCGGAGTTAGATAGAAATAGCCAGTATTCAGAGTAGACATTCACAAGGTTAAGGTGAATAATTTCCAGCTCGGAACAGAAGTCACACTCGCATTAATTTTCCCGTTAAGCTGAAGTAGGCACAAGAAAAATGTTTATGACTGTGGACCGTAACCTTGGATCCGTAGTCGTTCCTTCAACTTTTCCATAGTACATAATATCACCAGTGTAAGTCGTATAACTCCAAACGCCTCATAAGTTGTTCAGCCCTCAATCTCAAGCATCTGCTTCAATCCTGTCTCGGCAGCTCTGAACCACCGTCCTCTCTCTTCCAGATCGTCCTCGACTCCACCTAGAGCGGCTTCTTTCCGCCTCCTCGCCTCCTTCGCTGCCGCCGTACTATTCTGCCTCTTTGTCTCCAGCGGCTGCATCTCGGCATGTAGACGCTCTAGCTCTTTCTTCTTCCGCGGGACTTGGCTTTGCAATTGCTCTAGTTGGCGGTCTAGCTCGGCCCTCTGACGTTTCTTGGCCTCGACCAGATCCGTAGTCTTGCCCAGGGGTAAATTCAATTCAGGGTTTGGGTTCAATGCCTTTTCTTGTGTCTCCTTCAGTTGCGCGACGGCTTCTTCGAGATCCGAGATCTTGCCGGGCAACTCATCGAGCTTCACCGTCTCGAGTTTGACCCTCTCGTACTTCTTGCTCAGGTCCTTCGCCTTCGCCTCGAGCTGCGTGACCATGTCGGCCACCTCCGTCTTCAGCGCCTTGAGCGTGGCCTTGGACTCCAAGTTCTGCTTCTCGAGGTCGACATTCTCCTGGGGGCTCACGATCAGGGGCGGATCGCCCACGATGGCGCGGATGAATTTCTCCTTGGTTACCTGTTCTACATAGCTGAAACGTAGCTTGGCAAACAGCTCCCGGTAGTGCGTAAGGTCGGCCTCCAGGGAGGCGGGAGTTGTGGCGTCGAGCGACGAGTTTGAGATATCAGATGTGCGCTGATAGGGGTCCTGCAGCTGTGCGATCTCGGAGGAGATGGGTTCGCTGAGCTTTAGGATGGTGATCTCCTGGTTTTCAACTAGGACCTGGAGTTGCGCCAAGACTTCGTCCGGGCTGGGATACGCCATAGCTGGTTGTTGACTGTGTCTCTGCCGCTTGTGTATGGTCTGTCTTTGAGATAGCCTAATTCACAGTGCGGGGTTCAATCTGCATCTGTGAAAGAGCATGTGTATAAAGAACATTAAAGAGACTTATCGCAAGCTCTAGGTTTCAGGATACGAAGTGCGACGTGAAATGAAAAGGGGTGCAAGTGGTCGCGACTTTGACGTCAAAGTCAACTAAGGTGCCTTATTTACTTTTGCCCTAAAGAGGAAAAAGGCTCGTCAACAGGGTTCAAGGTGACACAAAGCGGGGCGTTATCGTAATCTTATCTAGGCGGTGGAATCCGGCAGTATTATTCGATAGGCCGCTAAGGGTGCCGATGTACCGGACTGAATCCTTTCACCAGTCATTAAAACGATTCAACCATTTATTAGTCTTCCATGCCCTGCCCATGTTGATCTAGCTGGCTTGACAAGCCAAGTCAAGCAACCTGTATTTTCTCCTCACGCACCACACGGGCGACTGTTGTCACTACATCTCTTTATTTATTTTGTACTAATATTCACTTCATCTCTTATACAACATGCCACCTCAGCAAGATCTCCTCACCGATGATTATGTCGCCGACCTGCTAGCCAAGGAAGCGAAGGACTGCTCGCTGAAGTACTCCGCAATGGGTCTTGACGCCTACAAATCGTCCAAGTAAGCGAAAACATCCCCACACTCACCGCTGTCTCACTTATGGCCCATTTACGACCACTACTAACCAATGTCTGTCTTACTGCACAGGCGCCCGGCGAACCAACCCAAGCCGAACACCCGATTCTTAAACAACATAATCCGAGATACGAACAGTCACAACCGGGCGCTGCGAGCGAAGGAAAATGCCGAATCTCGGGCACGGTTGCGCGACCTTGAAGACGCCGAGGAGAAAAAGCGCCAAGAGGAGGAGCGGAGGTTGCGGAGATCAAAACCTGGCCCCGACGACACTAGGAAGCGCATGCTAGGAGATATTGCCGCAATACTCGGTGGATCATCTAAGAAGCGCAGGACCGATCAGGCTGATAGCCACGCAAGCAACACGCCGGGAGGTAGTAGCGAAGATAGAAGACGGAAACCCACGGACACGAGAGTCGAGTCAGATAATAGGAATAGTCGAAAAGAGCTATTCTCAGATTCGCACCATCGCGATCGCAGGCACAGTCACCGTCGGGACTCGAGAAGGGACACGTTGAGGTCGCAATCCCCAGAGGAACGGGGACGAAAGTATAGAGAACGCTCCCCGCGGCACAAGGATGATTTATTCGACGACGACCGACGTCGCCCAGACCGGCGAAGGCGCCTCGGGTCTGCTGCTTCGTCACCCAAAGACGACGAATCGTCCGATTCAGACCCCCTAGACGATATCATTGGCCCCGCACCGCCACCGCCACACAGCAAGGCTCCAATCCGGCGCCGCGGACGGGGTGCTAACTCGGCCACCTCCGGCATTGACAGCCGGTTCGCAGATAACTACGACCCACAGGCCGACGTAGCCGCAGCGATCGACGAAGATAGTGTCGGCGGCGGTGGAGGAACCGGCGACTGGGACAGCGCGGTAGAGGCGTTCCGCGACCGCCAGAAGTGGCGGCAGCAGGGCGCCGAAAGGCTGCGCTCCGCCGGCTTCACGGAGGAGCAGATACAGAAGTGGGAGAAGGGCGACCGTAAGGACGAGTCGGACGTGCAGTGGAACACGCACGGCGGCGTCCGCGAGTGGGACCGCGGCAAGGTGCTCGACCACGACGGGAGCGTGTCCGTCAAGGCGGAGTGGGGGCGCCTGAAGGACTCGTGAAAAATGGCGCACAGGAGCTTGAGGTCGCTTCGCTGTTCTGAAGAATTGCGGACGGACGGACGCAGACATAATCACTGGAAATTGTGAGAGTTCTTTGGTTTGGCATTGCATTGCATTACATATCGAATCATTATCTTTTTGTCCACATAGACACGGGCGTCTACGGGATATTCTTGAGGCGTAAAGGGGTTATGATGGGAGTTCTAGCCCGAATAGCGGATCAATTTTCTTTTCCCCCAAAATACCTACTGAGTTCTTACGGACTGCACTATCATCTTCTAAACTAAACTTAACTATTCTTGTTCTTCGCCGACAGTGATATGTAGATATTTACGTACATGAATTTGGTGGGCGCTCGTTGATAAGACTTGCTTCCTTTCTTCTATATCGCGAAGTCTGGTTGTTATCAACAGAGAAATAGGGGAAGGTGAAGGCTATAGGTAACGGGTATCTATACTTAGACTTATGTCTGACGGAAGAGTGCTAACTAGAACTATGCCGCCACTGCCCACCAGGCCGCCGCTGCCACCGCCATCTCAATTCGGGTCTATCAAGACTGAAGTCTTAGGTCCATTACCAGATGAATCAGCCCCTTGCTGCTATGCGCGGCTCTTCCACTATAAAGAACGATCATGTTGGTTCTGGCATACCCGAAGCTCTTTGCTCCTCTAAAGAACGAATATATACAGAGCTATAGACTAGAGCGACTACTACCACTACTACGATTATCGAATGTGATGACTCCACTTGACGTTGCTATTCAGTTAGTTGACTACCTGTAGCCTGGCAATGGAATACTCGAGTTCTGAGGTTGTTGGCAAACCCAATTATTTATCGTACGGGGGCAGTAGTAGCATTCGTTATTGAATAAGTTATACACAATCTCGAATATGGAAAAAAAAAAAAAAAAACATATCGTTCGTAAGACACAGTACCCAATTTCCCAATTTCCAATCTAATCCAGATCCCAGATCCCAGATCCTACATTCATTCATCCTACATCGTCGCCAACGTCATCGTTGTACAGAAAGCCATTATATCCTCATCCTTCCTCATCCGGGAAGCTGTAACTGGAATATCGCGACCTGAAGCGGTACATACATACATACATACATACATTCATACAAATCTGAAAAAAGAAAACCCAGTTTTAGAAAAGAAACCAAGAAGAAGGAAATAAAATGAAAGGAAAAGGGGAAACGGAAAGAGATGAAGAACCCCAACCCCCCAAGAAAGCTTGACTATCCCATCCGGACAATTGTCGTTTACACTCCATCATAACTCCATCGTCCCCCTGCTATAATTCCCATAATCACCTACTCCCGTCCCCGTCCCCGTCCCCGTCCCTACCGTCCCCGGGCCCGGGCCCGGGCCCACGCCCGCAAAAAACGGGTTCTGCCTCCTCATCGCCGCCGCCGCCGCCGTCGTCGTGCTCCTCCTCCTCATCGTAGGGCGATCCCCCGTCGTCGTCGTCGTCGTCGTCACCGTCACCGGAGGAGGATTAGGAATCCACGACCGCCGAATATTGTCCCTCTCCCTCTTCGCCGCCGTCCCCGTCATCGGCGCCGGCGGCGCCGGCGCGGCGAAAGTTTGCGGTTGCGGTTGTGGTTGTGGTTGTTGTTTTTGTTGTTGTTTGTATACGCCACTACCACCATCACCGCTGCCGCCGTGTGGGAGGGAAGGAGATGTGGGATCGGCGGCGGCGGCCTTGACGTCGCTCGCGAAGCGCAGTTTCTTGCCGCCGCGGATGCTGACGCGCGGTCCGGGCCGCGGCTGCGGTCGCGGCGCCACTGAGCTCTCGCTTTCGGTCTCGGTGGTCGGCGTGTCGATGTCGATGTCGTCGTCGTAGTCGGGTTCGGAGGGCGGGATGGCGGGAGGTGGAGGAGGGGGGTGGGTATAGGGATGATGATGGATGTAGAAAGGGGGAGGTGGCGGTCTGCGGGGGTTCGGGGTCGGAGTGGAAGTCGGGGTCACGGGACGGGGGGTCGTAGGGCGGGAGGTCCGGGGGTTGGGCGGATTGGTGTTGTTGGTGAAGGTCTCGATGCGAGGCTTCGCCTTCGGTTTCGGTTTCGGTTTCTTGGTTGTGTCGTTTATTCCTATCCCCATAGCCGGAGCCGCAGTTGGAGCCGCAGCCGGAGCAGGAGTAGGGTTGGGGGCAGCGGCAGGGGGGGGAGGATGGTGGTAAGTAGGCCGCTTGATGTTATGCGGCACCGGCGCCGGCACTGGTGCTTCACCTCCGTCGCCTTCGCCATTGCCGTGGCCATTACCGCCGACGCTAACGAAAGTAGCAGAGCTATCGGAACCGGCGGTACTACCTACTCGTGTGAAGCGCCCGATATCGCCAAAGTCCTTCTCGGCAGCCTCGACGACGACCTCGACCAGGAACGCCTTCTTGGTGGGTTTGTTCGGGGTCTCCAGAGAGCCCCTTTTCGGCATCAAGGCCCTCGGCACGGGCACCGGCCGCGCCGAGATGTGGAGCATCTTGCCGTCGTGCGACCGCGCAGCCGCCGGGTACGGGACCCCCTCGCGCCTTCGCTCGGCACTCTCGAGCTCCTCGATCACGCGCTGCGTGCCCAGAGGCCCGTCGCATCGCCATATGCCGAACTGGGGCGCGCGGGGGCCCGACCTCACGACGATGGCAAATGATTCGCCCCGGGCGGCGTGACGGACGCGTGTGATGGTTCGCGACATGGCGCCATTTGCGCTGACATCGGCTTTGTTATTGTAGCTTACCGCGCTCGAGTGCGACGCGTCGACACAGGTCCAGCGCTCGTCGTACCAGCGCGTCTCGATGTCGCGCAGGGCACCGAGTGAGCCGACATCGAAACTGATCGTATACGAGGGGCATGGCCCTAGGCGGCGGTGGTGGTCATCCGACTGATGGTGGGTGATTATGATGTCGAGCCGGCCGAGGCTCTTCCAGGTGATAGTACTGACGTCATTCCAGTCGCGGAAGATCTTGCCGGCTCGCTCGAAGATGGTACGGTCCGGGTCGAGGGCGTACAGGAAGAGGATGGTCGGGGTCCTCCTTGAATTCAGGGGCTGTGAAGTGCAGTTGAGACGCAAGGCGCACAGTGGTTTCTCGCCTGTCCACTTCCCGGTGAACTCAAAGATCTCCGCGTTCATGCTGAGGCCCGCATTCGTCATCGCGAAGAACCGCCTGTGCTGATCGAAGGGCCAGGTCATGAGCCCGCTCGAGAACTGGAAGTCCTCGGGGGAGCTCGCGAGTATGTCAGCGGGGTCGCCGACGGACAGGACATGGTCCTCGACTGTTCCATATAATCTTTCTTAGCCGCTGCACGCTTTGTGAAGCTAGTTCAGTTAGGTAGGTAGGTAGATTCAAACCTGGAAGATCTCCCCAAGCGAAGATTGTCTCGTCGTTGTGAGCCCGTATCAGCTCGTGTTGAAGACGCACGAAGGCGCGCTTGCCCTCGCCGTAGATCAGGGGCATGTTGACGCCCAGAAGACCAAGGAGACTGTACGCGCGATCCTCTACTCGGGTCGTCCGGCGTCCCGATGCCCATGACAGCTTCGTCGCGATAGAGCAAGACTTGAAATCCCAGAGCTGTTTCGTCTCGATGCCCGTGGCTGCGTGCACCTCGGTCGCCCACGCCTCACGCGATCCGATATCATCCCAGTTCCAGTCTAGGAAGAGCAGAAAGCTCGGTGCGAGCAGCTCTTGCAGGGTCCAGCCCCGCGTGAACCACTTGCTACTCCGGAAGTACCACTTCCATGGCACCTTGTTGTTGTTATTGCTCCTGTCCTCTTCGTTGACCCCCCGGGCGTCAGACGCCGATGGCGATAGTGCGTACTTCGGCGGGACGTCGGTGAGATACGCGTAGCAAACCTCGGATTCCTCGTACAGTCTGAACATGGAGTTAATCGCCTCGCCAAGCTCGCTCGCGTCCGTCTTGTTAATGCAGCATGTATCGATCCAGCCATACTCCCAGCCGTCGGCAGCAGCGCGTCGGCAGAAATTCACAATCTTATCCCAACCCTGCTTCTTCGTGCGGGTTTCGCTTCTACTCATGTCCTCAAAGGTGACCTCGTCATCACCCCATGTGTGGGATAGGACGGTATAGGGAGGTACATCGTCGCCGCCAATGAAGGTGTGCAGTTCGAGCGTCTTCGTATGCAGGAGCCGCATCGTCGATGCATTAGATCGGTATATTAGGGTGTATATAGGAAGTAAAAAGGGGAATTATCTCGGGGTTCCACGTAGTCTAGTTCAAAGAATGCTCCAGATTCAGAGGACATGCAGGTACTATAGCATTGGTGTGGCAGTGATTCTATTTGATGTTGGGTTGTGATGGAGGGCTTGACTGCTTGGGGGAAATTTCTACCCAATGGCCCCAGAACCGGCCCAGCCTGAAAAAGGATTCCTCGTAACCCCCACGCTGCAGTCTTCGATTTCTTGGATAGTGCTATCTAATATGCAACTCTATGAACTCTTTATAGTGAATAGAATTTCAGTCCATCTCTTCCAAGGGAATACTGCTAGATTGATTCACACCATCTCTTGCTGCTGCTTTCTTGAGTCTTTTGAATACTCTACATCCTCTACTCTTTAATTATATTGGTGTCTCTATAGGACTATACCAAAGGCCCCAAATTTTAATATTAAACATTTGAATGCAGGCGAAATAGGGGTATTATAGAATAATTCAAAAACTCAAGCCCAAGTCTTGAGAAATAATAGTGGACTTGATTCTCAAAGGCTTGAGACTGGGTCATTCATTTTTAATACAACGCATTATGAGTCCCCAGGGTGCTTGTTGTCTCCTTCGAAAATTTCATTTCCTGTTACAAGGTAGTATATTCAAACAACACCACAGCCTATCAGCTCGCAACCTTAGATGACTCATATCCGTTCAACCTAACCGACTCTCGAACGGAAACACCCAGTCCACACAATAACATGTTTTTCTTGCCAATAATCAAGACCGAGTTGTTCGTAGTCACATTGATTGATTCCCACGAAAACTACGGAACTAGGTTTGTTTTCTTCGTTCCTCGCGTAGTTGGTAATTAAACGGGTTCTTGCCTTTGGTATGCGAGAACTCGAAGCGGGTGCACGAAGGGAAACGAACATCATTGGCAAGTTATGATCCAAACGATAGGCACGGTACTTAAAATAGCAACAAATAAAATTGCTTGTCCGGCCGAGTCCTGTGTCCCCTCGTGTTTAAGTCGCGCGCGCGTTTGCAACGCTGAACCACATTCGCTCATATAATCACACTGCACCGGGCCGTCGACTGACATAGGCGTTCTGGAACAAACATCCCCGGTTTGCTACGCATTCATATCACAAAAGTCATATCATGTATAATGATTCCTGTGAGTGCGTGTATGCTCGACTCAATAATATAGCACGCCTGTCCGAAATGAGTCTTTTCAGTCTCCATTACAAGGTCAGCACTAGGCTCAAGGGGTTACAGCAATGAAGAGACCGGTTGTACCAGGCAGAATAAGCAACACAGGAGACGTTTGTATGCAAGGGACCGCTTCCTTAGGTATACCCAGTTTTAGTTCTTCGCGCAACAATTTTTTTATTATCACATAGTATGCTGGTGTATTCGTGACAGCGCCTGTCCTGAGAAGGATCCATCGTGGCTAAATTGACGAGATGATAGCTACGGGGGTAGGCGTTTGCAGAAACCACACGAGACGCGAATGAGCTTCTTCGTTATCATAGAGTCCCTCAATCATCTCATTATTACTCTCCCATTTTAGACACTTGCACCCTGTGAGGCATAGGATATGTCGGTAGGCGGGATTATGCTGGAGATACGTCAAGTAGTGTTCCTGATCATGACGAGGGATTAGAGACGATATAGCTATCATTGCGATGCCAGGTTTTATTAGAATATACATTGAAATGATAGATATTGTACAATACGGCATAGGATGAACATCAGCGAGCCACCTCCTATTTAACGTCTCGCCACCCGAGCAGTAATTGAAAGTCAAGAAGACAGAGACAAAGAGTCAGGTGTCTTGACTGAAAACTTTCACAATGACCTTTCACCCCCACGGGCGTCGTGCAGTCGTTTTACTTAGACAAGTACACATCTTCAGGAGGACTTTTATTCCATTTATTTCTCACCCAAATCGAGCTCAACAAAATGATTTAATTATTAACCAGGAGACTACCAATAGGAGTGCTCCTGTTTTATCCCACAACTACAGCGACCTCCTCGACATTATCGGCAAGCTACGATCCCTGGGGATCAGTCGGTTCGCGAATGCACCTCAGATCATCGTCTGCGGCGACCGGTCTTCTGGCAAGAGCTCCGTTCTAGAGGCGGTATCCGGCCTGTCATTTCCTACTAACGGCGAACCCTGCACTCGCTTCGCGACGGAACTCAGCCTGCGCCGGAGCCCCACACCGGGGGTCAAAGTCCGCATCAAACCGGGTCCTGACCGATCGGTCGAGGACAAGAAGAGACTGGCTCGTTTTAAACATGGGGATACAAGACTAGACATCGGCCGGGTTGTCGAGGATGCGAAAGAGGCTATGGGTATCAATAGCAAGGACAAGCTCTTCAGTACCGACGTCCTCCGGATCGAGATATCGGGCCCGAACCACCCACACCTCACCATGGTGGATCTGCCTGGTCTTTTCCTAGCTGATAACAAGGGCCAGACGGAACAGGATGCTGCGCTTGTCAAGTCGCTCGTCCTCTCGTATATGAGAAGGCCCGGGAGCATCATATTAGCAGTGGTTTCTGCCAAGAGTGACTTCGCCTTACAGCAAGTGATAGGACATGCTAGAGCTCTGGATCAGAAGGGAGCCTGCACGTTGGGTCTCATCACTAAGCCGGACACATTGGATGAAGGTTCTGATAGCGAGAAATCCTTCGTCGAACTTGCGCATAACCGAAACGTCCGATTCAAACTAGGTTGGCATGTGTTGCGGAACCGAAACTATGCCGAGCACGGGACATTCATCACTGAACGTGACATGGCGGAGTACAATTTCTTCTCGAAAGGTGCCTGGGCATCACTGGATCCATCGCAGCTAGGCGTAATAGCCCTGCATGTACACCTCAGCAATATATTGTGGGATCAAACGGTGAAGCAGCTCCCTAATGTTCTCAAAGACGTTCAGTCCGAAATTGCAGAATGCCAAGTTAGACTCACAAATCTAGGAGCCTCGAGGCGCACGGTATCAAACCAGAGAAAGTATCTCCTTGGTGCAAGCACGGCATTCTCGGGTTTAATGAGAGCTGCTATCGATGGTGTTTATACAGACGTCTTCTTCGCTGGCGTAGAGGTGCCGGGGGCTTATACAAGACGACTTCGAGCAGTCGTACAAAACATTCTATCCGATTTCTCGGAGCAAATGAGACGGGACGGCCATGCAAAGATCATCCAGGAGTATCCCAACACCAAGGAGAATGATAGTCGGTATATTACACAATCTGCCTATATCGAAGAGATCAAGGTTGTGATGAAGCAAAGCCGAGGGAGAGAGCTCCCAGGCTCGTATAACCCCTTGGTTGTGACCGAGCTCTTCAATAGGCAGTGCAAACCGTGGCAGCAGCTCGTGAGAGATCTTACTACGCGCTTATTTGCTTCTATCAGCCCTACGATCAGCTCCATTATCCATCACGTTACGGACGAAAAAACGGCCACGGCAGTTCTCCGAGAACTTGTTGATCCATCAATTGAAGAATTGAAAAAGAACTTGAGGGCCAAAGTGGATGAGCTTCTAGAACCACATATTTCCGGCCACCCGATCACTTATAATCAGGACCTAGCCGCGAATGTGCAGAGAGCTCAGAATGCCCGACAACGGCGTAGTGTAGAGGAGGATCTAAAACGTCTCTTAAGGGCGGGCTCTCTAAGCAAGTCGGCGTCGGACACTCTAGTCGACTCCTTGGAACCGAACATGGAGCAATATTCTTGCTTCATGGCTATAGACATGATGCAAGCGTATTATATAGTTAGTGGTCTACTCCCGTGCCCTCGGTCAGGTAGCTAACAAGGGCTAGGCGGCTAGGAAGAAAATCGTCGACGACATTGGTGTTCTGGCGATTGAAAGATGTGTGGTCCAGAGACTCCCTCACCTTTTCACTCCGGAGATTGTTTGGAACCTCACAGATGCAGAAATCCAACGTATTGCAGCTGAGAGCGATGCGTCAGTAACGACACGAGAGCGCGTGACGGAAAAGCTCCGGGTGTTGGAAGACAGCATGGCGGAATTAAGAAAAATGAGGAAACAAGGTCCCCCGACATTGAATATTCAGGTAAGTCGGTATCCCCTGGATTTACAAATATCGATGCTAACTGGGGTGGTTGAAGAGGGGCTTCTCAATGAGACACGAATAGTAAGACGACGCGTCTTAGGAGTATACCGGCAGTATTTAGCCTTTAGTATCAAGCTTTACAGTGAGCTCATAGAATGAGGTATTGCAGAAGCGACTTTCGTCGATACGACAGTATCGTCCTTCAGCATCACACAACACTCGAGTGTAAAACTCGGCTGGTACGAGAGGAAGCGATTCCTAGTGCAACTATCTTGAATGATTAACAACTGTGTCAAGGAATGGATTTACTTACGTGTAGCATATGCGTATATGTATGCATTAATAATAATAAATTACAAGCTGGTACGAAATAACTAGAGTGGCACTTGGAGTGTGCCGTAACCCGAGAAATCTGACAAGTGCGGTTTACAGATTAAAAAACCTTGGAAGGTTGCCGGCGGATAAAATGACGATAAGATTCCCCAGGTTAGTCGGGCTGATGTTTCATGAGGTAGCATCAAACGCCGTTTCTCTCATCAATCTTCATGTCACTATATTTTAAACGCAATGCGCCTACCGCCTTACCAGCTCTACTGACCCGCAGTGTCCACAAAAGTTAGACGCCTAAGAGAATAGTACGTTAAACCACTTTTGAGCTGGGTGGTCTGAGCTGCCAGGCAGCTCGGCGAGTCACGGGGGGCCTGCCAGGTTGAACAGCTGACTGACCTCACCATCCCTAGGCGAAAAGCGAAAAAAGAGGCAGCCAGCTAGCTATCTCCCCTCCTCTCCACCCATTACAACACTACCAGGTACATTACCTACTGTACATGCCCACCCACGTCGGTAGCCCCTCTACAACTACAACTACACTACGTAACAGCTTCTGTAATCCTTCTCCTATCCTAACACTGATGCGGAAGTGCCAGGAGCATTTTACTATGCTGGATATCAGGTGCTAGTTAAGATGTACTTACGTTATGTGCTCAACTAACCTAGGTTAGCTAAATAACCAAACTAAACTCCACATGCACTCCTCCTCTTCCCCCATCACTATCATAAATCATCATCATCATCATCCTCATCCTCACTTTTCTCCAAAGACTGGCCTCCTCTCCAGGGTCCAACCAAACCATCTATTTGCATCGCTTTGTATCGCATCGCACTACATGCATCTACACCTTCTCTCCGTCCCGCCTAACCACCATTGCCAACTTTGAATCTATTATTCTTTTTGTCGCCACTACTTTTTTTTGCTGATTTTGTATTCGACTTGACCCTTCAGTGTAGTTATTCCGGCCGGGCTATCGGGCAGTATTTTGTATCCCCTCCCCACTACGTCCAGTTTTATTTCCATATTCTTGGACACTGTCGCGAATGGTCGTCTCCGTTATAAGAAAGCTGAGTCGCCAGCTCTGTTGAACTCCTCTCCGCTGCCGCACTCGGACTCGACATCCCATCGGTCCTTGATTCACTACTCAGCAACCATGCGGCCACCGAGAATCGTCATTCTCGCCCTCTTCTTCGCCGCTTGCCTCTTTCTCCTTTGCCGCGCTATAACGTCTATTGGACGTCCCGCCCCCGTCATCTCGCAGAAATCCGGCTTTAGGTCTTTCTTTTCCTTTTCAGCTCCTTTCACCCTCTTCCCCCCGAATGCCGTTATAACCATCGCCGATGACAACAGCACCTCGTTCGCCGCGCGGCCCGCCGCTTTCGGACCGCCATTGCCATCGAAGGGCTTGAATGGCCAGCTATGGATAGGCAGCGGCTTTACCGAGGAGACGATGCAGGATGGCGAGGGCGAGGGTGAACTGGGATGCAGCGATGTTCCGGGGTGGAATGATGGCACCTCCACTGTCATTCTCAAGACGTCGATGAAGGAAGTCCAGGACAAATCCAAGTCTGTTGCTGCTACCAGCAAGACCAAAAACCAGAAAAGAGCCCAACCCAAGAGCCCCGTTGTCGATCGCACTGCTGTTGCCGAGCCCGAGCCCGAGCCCAAGTCGAAGAATAAGCCCGTAGACGATGGCACGGACGACTATCTACACCAGCATCTAGACAAGTCGCAAAAGTCGCCGAGCGATGCGCCTGGGTCGAGTTCGGGTCATGCCGATATCCAATCAATACAGGAAGGGGCCGAAATCGCTGGCAAGATTGTTCTATTGAGCCGAGGCGGGTGCGGGTTTCTCGAGAAGGTGAAATGGGCACAGCGCCGAGGTGCTGTAGCCCTTATTGTTGGTGACAACCAGCGTGGGGGGCCGTTGATACAGATGTATGCCCACGGCGACACTTCCAATGTCACCATCCCCTCTATTTTCACCTCGCGGACGACAGCATATCTCCTCTCGCTGATGATGCAGCCTGGAAGCTTCATTGAGGATATCATTGACGAAAATGGCAAGCCATCTCTCAAAGTACAACAATCTGAAAAGGCTCGAAAGAGTAGAATAGCGAGACAGGCGGCGGCAAGTCAAAGTACGAAGGCATCCGCAATCACTAGAAGCACCAAAAAACTGGCAACCAGAAAGCGCCCAGCTATGACAACCCCAGCAGCCTCTGATTCCAAGCCTGGGTGGTTGGCTAGAATGTTTGGCCTTAGTTCGAGCTCCAGAGTTTCAAGGGGCAGCCGCTCCCCTACAAAAAATAGCCAGGATTGGGTATTAGTCGAAGACTTTTCAGACGAGAAGGATAAACTCATCAGAAACAGTCTTGAACGAGCTTCTAGGCGCCGTGGAAATGATGCCTACAGGTCCAATATGCAGCAAACCTCTACTGACGACTTCCAAATCGGCGTCGAAGACTGGCGAGATCCTGATTTGATCGGTACCGATAAGCCGCACAGCTCTGGGGAAAACTCTGAGGAATCTACCAGCCAGGGTACCGGGTCGGGTCGCACTTCAAACACGAAAAACCCAGATTTGAGCGGGTCTAGGGGAAGTGGCAGGTCTTCCAGCAGTGTAGAGTATGTCGCAGATCACATGCCCGCCAAGGGGAAAGACGCTATAGGGTCTGGGAAGTCTTCAAAGTCTACTAGCCGCGGCGGGTTCATTTCCAGGATATTCGGTGATGACGACGGTGCTGATTTCACCAAGGCTGAGGAACAGCCCAAGTCGGCCGACGTGCCTACAATTGAGAAACCCCCTCCTGGCCTCGGAGGAACTCCACCCCCTGAGGAACGCGAGGGTCTTTGGGTTGTCATAACTCCATCGAGTGGTGCTAGCCCATTCTTTGATACGCTTCTGGTTCTAGTTATTAGCCCACTAATCACACTAACCGTAGTATATGCGCTTCTCATCATACGGGCACGCATACGTCGACGCAGATGGAGGGCTCCGAAATCGGTCGTAGAACGGCTACCAGTGCGGACTTACCATACTGTGGCGTCGAGTCCGAGTCATTCCTCCCGCGTACCATCGCCGACAAGTTCGTCTCCGACTACTCCACTTCTCCAGAGCCAGCACGGCCCATCGAGGTCGAGACCCCGATCGCGAACAACCACTGGTGTCCCATCACCTAGTGATCTCCTAGATGTGGATGCCACATTATCAACGCCGAGGCCACCTTCGCGCCGGGAAGGGGAAAAGCGTCATGGCCCAAGCGAGTGGAAAAGGTATATGGGTAGGCAAGTCGAATGCGTCGTGTGTCTTGAGGAGTATGTCGACGGTGTCAGCCAAGTTATGAGTCTCCCTTGTGGGCACGAATTCCACGTGGACTGCATGTAAGTTTTTGGGTCCATTATTTATATTTAGGTCATGCCAGACTAACCGAAGTTTTAGAACTCCGTGGTTAACAACCCGACGACGCACCTGTCCCATCTGCAAAGGTGATGTTGTGAGATCCCTTGCTCGTGGTTCGCCATCTAGCCCACGATACGAACCATACCAAGACGACAGCGATGACGATGATATGGTAGCCCAAAACATACGGTCTCCGTCTAATGACTCACCTCTACCAAGGAACGACGACTCGGACGTGGAGCAAGGGGTCTCCACATCACCCCATCGCTCGCAACAGGAGAGCTGGTTCGGCATGCTTTCTAACAATCTCCGAGATCGATTTTCTCGGCGAGGCCGGGCGCCAGATGACGACACAGAGTACCGCGGTCGGTGATTGGCACTCGAATAGCATGTTCTCTTTCATCACCAAGCACGGCGTTCGGTGAAATCATAGCGAAATGACTTTTTTTTTTCCTTCTTACCACACTCTGGGTACGGAAGGGCATTCTTGAACTATGGTGAACAGGTGGATGGAAGGGCTATCTGTTATTTCCAGGCACCTTTCTGCTCTCTGGTACCTTCCTGGGGCCTGTTGTGCAGTTCAGAAGAGACGTAGACGGTAGAGGGCAAGATTCTAGTTGGTTTTGTTCCCGACGGATAGCCTGTTCCTTCGGGCGAAAGATGTAAGATATTCGCTTATGAGGGTAGTGGGCACGCGCGGCCCCCATATTTTGGTCTGGGAATGGATATAATATAATAAATACCCCGTTAGTAGCCATACATGGACCGATCCTGAGGAATACATTTCGTCTTTTTCTGTCTCTCTCGAACATTGATTATCCTACCGACGGGGCATCATGGACTAGAGGTATTTACCCCTTTTTAGTCTCTACTCGTTAAAGGCGCCGTTTTCCCAAGAGTAATTGGTGTTAGCGAACTGTTAACGTTTTTATGTTGCTTTGTTACTTGTATATTCTTTTTAAAGCGTAAAGTGTCCGATTTAAGGCTTTAAATATTTGAAGTATACCTGGGTAACCAAATATAAAGTAAGTTTATTATTAATTTAAATGGATTAAAACACGGCTTTTATACTTATAAGTAGCTATATAATATTATGTATATGTATATTAAGATCGACGAGTAAGTATAAGTACCTAGATTATTCGACATTATTATATTAACAGGATGATATAATAAGTATAGTTGAAAATCTTTGAGATTAAAGGTACTCATTTTATTTTATGTTCTAAATACATATTCCCCCGACTCGCTTGGTTCGTCAACAACGATCTGTATAATTAATGCATGTTACTTAACCTATATTCTGGTCCTCAAGTAGAATTCCGAGGAACGGATCCAAGGTGCTGGGTCCGGGTCTAGCCTTTGCAGTCGGTAGGTATCAAGTAATATACTTACCTTGATGCAAACTGTTACAGTATGTATGTATGGATCCTCCATTTACCTACTATCATTTATTTCTCTATATGATCTGGTGGCCGTAAACTAGGTGACAACCTTGTTTAGTAGGCAGCCGGCCTTGTTAGCACTAAAATCGGTTGGTTTATCAGCGGCTGTGCTTATGATGCATGCAGGGGATTCCATGACTGGCCCTAAGACCAGGCAGGCATCGGGGATCTAAGTTCCTCCCTACTAGGTAGGTAGGTATGAAACCACATACTAGGGAGTCCCCTGATAATAATCCGTAGATACATCGTATATATATAATGAATATTTAAATATTAAATGTTATTATAAAAAGTCTTTATTATTTAAAAGTTACCTATATAACAAAGTTTATAAATCTTTATATATAAATAATGCTTTTAATATATATACTTAGTTATGTCACTAGGTACTTATAGAGATTTCTGTATATTCGTGTCTGCCTGCTAGCTAACCAACTTATAACTAGGCAGTCGCATTGCCGCTACTTCGGAATTAAACACAACTTTCTTACATCCTCTGTCTTTTCCCTACGCCAGCTCCATTTAGCTGTCCGTTTCTATTGTCGTCATCATGGCCCTCAAGCTTCACATTCCACATTGCATACAGACTCCAGCTCACTGTCTCCACCCCCCGGTACCCAAGCGACCCCTGAGAATCCAAATCGAAGGTCCAACAGTGTCCATTGAGAGACTCCTTCCAGCGGTATCATGGCATACTAATGTTAGGCACCTGGAATTCCCACAGCCGGCCGGCCCGGCACTTGCGAAGTTGGCATACGAGGCAATATATGAGCGGGAACCAGAGGCTGATGATGTGATCGTGCGGGATGAGTATCTCGGGTGGGTGGTGGAAGAACCATTGAGGTAATTAATAGCGCTTTTGGTTCTACCAGGGCCGTCGCGTTCAATGCTGAACATCATTAGTCGCATCGACTACTACGGCGTCACGTTCGACTATCTCGTTCCCGTCAGCGATCCCGACCCGGAGGTGCTCCAGATCAATATTATCGAGGTCGAAAACGACGGGGGGGCGTATGCGAATCGCTGGCTACCTTTTACAGTGGATTTGGCAAAATATCAAGGACACATGGTTCTAGCTGTGCCAAGATGTTGTCAAAAGAGGAAGGGTACGCAAGATCGTGGGAGGGTGAACAGTTCGGTCGCCGAGAGACAGAAACTAACGTGATTATTGAGAGTTATCCCATACTCCTGGATGGTGCCTTAGATGAGCCATCAAGAGTCTAATCAAAGGGGTGCGAGGATGCAGCTGCAGATTGCCTCCCTAATCTCCTTTTCGAAGATATCGAACATGACCTATGAAGGCTGCGTCGACGCTAGCTTCAGACTAGAAGGAGAGGGCGAGCTCACGTAGGAGTTCTCGATGAAGAGATCTGTAGACTCATCAATTCGCTTTCTCCCAACCCTTGCAGTGCCTCGCTCTTACGACTGCGCCAAGTCATTTTCACGGCGAGTCATATCTATCGATAGCAACCAAACCATTATATCTAGCAAAGTTGCACTTATTATAGTGAGTAAATGACTGAAACGCTATAATCTAATCTCTTGATGCTGTCGTATGACCAGTCGTTTGAGAAAAAGCATTATATCCACCTTCCCATAACCTCGAATCCTGCAGGTTGTTTTCTCCAAAGTCGTGATACTGGAGCCTTGGAATGCTTAGCAGGATGATTTATTGCAAATTAACCGACGGAAGTATCGGAATCGCTGAAAGGCTTGTAGCGTAGAGAGTCATCTTGAGTTGAAGTAGGATATCTGAATAGTCTTGTAGCTGGCTACCGGACAAGTTCTACGAAGTCGAGTTGACACGATGGAAGTTTGACGGAATAGTCTGTTTTGCGAGGAAACAACATAGTCAATGACACTGAGAAATATTTCCCCTGTTTAGAAGAGGGCCTAGACTATGTGACCAAAAAAAATCGTTCTTGCACACGCGAAATCACAAGGGTTTTGATCAATCTTTCACGCCAGTTAGCGAAGTGATACGAGGCCTAGCCACAGGTATCGTTTCTAGAATTGAGGAACTCCAGTTACGTGAACGACTCGTCAATCTCGCCGTTGATGGCAGAAGAAGGGCCGAGTCTGTTGTAAGATGGCCACTTGAGGCGAGGTGGGTAGAAACAGTCGTATTCCCAGTACATATTCGCCCTGATTGTTAATACGTCTGGGTCAACAATGACGTTCTGTTAATATATATCGTCATAGTAGAAGACATATTCGTTATTACTCGATAGGCGTAGATGCTAGTGGTCTGTCTCTACACGTCGCAAAACTCAATGTGGAGGAATCACGAGTCCTGACGGCGCGCTCATTCACTTAGACTTTTAAGGTTTTGAGCTTCGCTGAACGACCCTGAAGCTCTTTGCGGACGAGAGAACAAGTGCCGACATGCTCACGCCTTCGATATGTTTTATTATCAAGTAATATGCGTCGTCATCCTCGAGACCCCAGTACACAGTGGGAACCGTGATGTCAGTGCGGTGTCGAATGTATCGCAGCGTTTGGGCTTCGTTCACGAGGCTTTTGTTCCTGGGACGAGGGATGCGAAGACCACGATACGATATTCCATGCGAAACTTCCTGGGCCACAAGCTTCTCTTAATGAAGGTATCTTCACAACGATGGTATTTTATCTCCAATGTAACAATGAAGCACCCGTCCTATGGCGCCTAGTTCATAGACGGTTTAATATCGGAGAATGGCTACGAGAGAAGGAACGAGGACCGAACGGGGACCAGAACAGACAATGGAAAATCACTTGCATGAGTGGTCAACGGAATTCGGCAATTCAGCTGGCGCATATTTGGCCAGCTTGAGCGTAAAGATCAACATGATTAGGGAGGTAATTGACATATGAAATACGGCCGACCCTGTTGAGTTGATTATTAAGAATATCGATTACTGTGTCTTGGTATCGTGTTGCTAGAAAGGTGAGCTTCCGTTCTATTTTTTATAATATTAAAAATTACCATAAATAATGTTTATTTAATAATGATTAAAAGTTAAAATCAATTCTTTATTGTTAGTTTTAGATTCTTGATATTATCATTATAATATATATCCCTTAGTCCACACAATTTCTCGCCACGGTATCTGTTATTAAAACAGATGTTAACCGTTCTGATTTTTTAGGTGTCCGGTCATTTAATGTATCTCACTGTACAAAGGCACGTGATGAGTCCGTATAAATCCTGCGGCTGGTCAACGCTCTCGAAAACCCAATTGAGAAAAAGAGCTCTCGCCCATCTACTCTCGAGAGTTGTCGCTTAATGACTTATTTAGAGCATTAGAGTACACTTGCTAGCGAAACAGGAAGATGAACACGCCACCTACGGGAATCCAGGGCGTTCCCTCTATGACCGACATCACAGCTAAATTTCTAGCCCAAGACCTCTCTAAACGTTTGGAAGAAGTGATTAATAGCCGCGAGAAAGCGACTCCCGAGCCCGTGTTTCAGGACGACGACGTAGAGCAGTGCTATCAATGGATATGCGAAGAGCTGCGCAGACACTTCACACCAGACGAAGCTGAAAAGCACCGAATGGCCATTCCTCACCGCGAGTACTGGGAACTCGAAGCCCGAGTTTATGGTGAGGCAGTCGAAGAGCTCATGTGGAAGAAGGCATGTGTTGCACACGGCGTAGGTCGTGGGCCGTCGGCAGATGGCTGGCGGACACTCGCGGTATTCTACCAAGGTCTCCTAAGAGAAAATGGGCTCTCACCACAACAAATAAGCGAAATTCGACAGTCAATCGACAATCAGAAATACTGGCAGGCCGAAGCAGAGCTTTATCGGCAGCGTGCAGCACTTCAAGAGTGGAAAATGCAAGAGGATTTATTGGAAGCAGACGCCCTGCGCCAATCAATAACTCAGCGCCAGACTCGGGGCAGGCGGCCAGCATACGAAGCACTTTACGAACGAACTTCCTCCCGCAGGGCCTTGGCTATTCTATGCCCAGGATCTGTTTCACTTCGTCCTGCAGTTCACTCTACAGTTATATGTGCTCGTTCTCTTTTATCTGTGCTTTCTTACCTCGGAGCTTTCGATCTAGCCTGGACTTCATGATGATGACTGCGGCATGCGGAAGTTTTGTTAGTCTTGATACTCGAGTGCTCCTGGTCTTGCCTAGATGCTGTGAAGAGAACTGAGAAATACAGACTTACATTTTGGATAGATATAATCTTTGATGTACTATTGTCTTGGGTTTTCAGTGCTCTACCCTGTCAACCGCCTTTTGGGTTTCATTCGCATGTCTTGGCTGTACATAATATACCTATACCCTTGGAGTATTACTGACAGCAAGCTAATTTGCAGTGGCTATACTTCGAAGAATATAATTTCATCCATATATCGATGTTCCCGGTCTCTTTCTCGCGAAAATTACCAATGTATATTCAGCACATCACTTCTTAGAAAGGTATTATGCATCTCGATATGCAGATGCCATCGGAAATATAGTTCGCAGTTTGTCCTTCATCGTATTATGGCTTAGGGTTACTCAGCACCAGCAGGTCGTGCAATCCATTACGCGCCCAACCAAGTCCTCAACTTGTACCCCCCCGATATGGCTAGTTAATATTCTTATGTTATCTCTGTGGTCGCAAGTGTAGCAGAGTAATGACTTACAAAGTCGACAGAAACTCTTCTATCCATCGTACAAGACAGGAAGAAATGTATAAAAGAGCGGTCATGATTGTTTTTTTCTTCCTTTAATTCTTTTTATACAGGCTACTCGACGACTCTAGGCCAACTGCCTTACTACATAATCTGACTACGGGACTGTCAGGGGTTTCAGGGAATGTGAGTGTCTCGGGGTGATAGACTAGCCGCTGTGCGGAAGGATCTTTGAATGTATGGGTAAGGCTCGATAGTCATTGGCTTCTGGCCTCCGGATGGATCCAGCTCCCATAGCCCCCTCGTACTTTATATCTTTATAAATGTACAATAACAACAATGTAGCTTTGTTATTCGATGTATCAATGTGGGAGGCCCCTGATAAGTGAGTGTCAGTACAGCCCTGTAAGGGACTGGGTTACGGTACTCCTGCGGAAGACTTTTGAAATTCGATCATAATGGAAGGCCCTACTCCCGAAGGAGTGGAACGATAGACCCAGCCCACATCTTACTGTCGTTAACTGAAAGAAGTGATATATTCAGAGACTATTAAACAAACCCGATGGAAGCATAGCATAGACTTGGCAACAGGAGTCTAATCAACCACGCAACTTACACTGTGGTGTACACCAAAATTTGCTACACTACCAAGTTCAATATATGTACTCGTATATGTACGTATATCCAATGCATTAGGGCAACAGTTATTGTGATTATTTAGATTTCTGTTTCTAATCTGTTTAATTAAGTAAGGGCTATTTAAACCGTAGAGCAGTCATTCATCCTCTACAACCCACATCTAGGACGCCAGTTTAGAGTGAGCGTCAAATACTACCGCCCAGTAGTTCAGTTCAGGGGTTAGACCGTAAGAGCCTTTCCACCTTTACTCCGCGTGACCGCCCCCTCCCTCGACAACGACATCATCTTCTTCACTTCCCACTCCCAGGCAGTTAAGTTGTCTTCTTTCGTTCCTCAACCTCTCCGCCCACCTTGCTCCTCATGCTCGCCTCGCGTTCCGGCCGGACGAGGAGCGCTAGGCTGTATCTATCGACGAAGCGCTGCTGTCCCGGTGCATACCTGATGCGGTGCACGTTGCTACGCAAGATCCCACTAGTCCACTGCACCATCGCATCGCCGAGGTTCACGATCAGGCAGCCCGGCTGCGGGCGGACCCAGCGCCAGGCGCCTTCGTCCGACGCCGACCCGCCGGGGGCCAGGATCTGCAGGCCACCGAGGACGTTCGCCAGGAGCGTAATGGTACCGAAGTCGGTGTGGTGGACCATGCTCGTACGGAGGTCCTCGTCCGGATCGGTAAACGCGAACGCCTTGACGATTCTGATAACTGTCCCCGAGGGCTTTGTCGGCGTCTGCAAGGATGTGAAGGTATCTAACGGGAGGGAAAGCTGGGATGCCAGGGTAGAGCTTATTGCTGCCACTATATCTTGGCCGTGCTTAAGAAACGACGTAAAAAGATGGAGGTGATTATGTACGGGCGGCGGGAGCGGTTGGAGCGGGGTGTTTCCCATCAAGCCATCCTGGCCTATGTTGAACCATTCGAAGCGATCTGGCGCGCCGGTCTCAGTTTTGGCGTCGCCACGTGGCTTAAAGCTATTTGGGTCGTGAGAATGAAGGAGAAGCGGCGCATAAATCATAAAAGGGGGCATGGGAAGAGAAGACTGGCATAGTTGAAATGACACTTACCCTAAAAAGCTTCTTGGGATATCATGCAGATACTGTTGTTTAATATCTTCGGGAAGGTTCATTATATCCTTTCCAACATCGAAAAGTTGATCGATCTCCTCCATGATCATCTCGCCTAGCTTATCCTCGCGTAGGTCAAGAAGGAAAAAGCCAAGCTCCTGACACGCGGCTAGCATACGCTGAGCAGTGTTTATATCACCCGAGCGCAGGCTCGCCAGCGTAATGGTGGACATGGGCATTGCGGGGACATCGTCGGGAAAGGTAGGGATCTCTCTAAAGAGTTTCTCGGAAGCCATAATAGTGGTATTGATGAAGGCACTGGTAGATCACTTTTGCTAAGAAGTATATGTAGTCTGAAGATTTTTATCGAAGAAGCAATGCGGGATGTTAGGATATATCCCTTGTTGTTGTGAATGTATGTAAGAGGGTGTCGCGGCGCAGTTGATGACATGCATGAGGCTAATGGGCCGTGCCAGACTCGATGGGAAATAGCATGCTTAGGTACTCAGGGGTTAAAATATCACGTCTCACAGACATCAGTACTCGCATTGCCCGTATTTTCTTAGTTGTCGTTGATATAGATATAAAGTCTCGGCCGTTACATAGCCGGCTTCAAATGTTTACTTGAGTCCGACTAACATACATCCTGATTGCTACTTGTAGTTCAAACCAGGCCTATAACTTAACCACCTAGGTAGTTGAAGACAATCGCAGCAAGTATCAGAACCGTTAGACAATAGATGCCTCGGCAGGGTTTTCCTACTGTATGACCACTCCCTTGCGTAAGATACCACCGGTATGCCTTTTCTTCTCTTTTGCATATGGCATATGGTCGTCTTAACAGAAGAATCGAACAGGCCTTCTACCACAGAAGCAGTCCACTAAAAACTGCTGTGTCATTTCCATTCACGAGACACAGATCTCGTTAAATGCAAAGTTATCGCATTGCTTATTTCCGATGAAGTATTATTTCGCCTACTCGTACTTATCGGTAGGCATCCCTGTACGGTCTTCCAGATCAAATTGGTTTCTCTCTGTGAACATAGGTTCTCAAGGGAAAAGGGGGCTGGCTTCACTTGTCGGTCGAGGACAATCTGAATTGGGGACGATATGAGAAGACTCTCTTTGAGAAAATCGACGGTTATCTTAAAATGCAGGTATATATTGAAGCTCTCTATGTCTCTAGCCCCTGCCCCTTTCCACCATACGTGTAACACTTTTCTGCACTTAATCAACTGTTCATGTGCAGTGACTAGATAGACCACGTGCATTTCCTCATAATATCCCTCGTTGCACCAGCTCGCTTCTTAAATTATGTATTCAAGCCAACGTCCTTCCGGTATCTCTACACGGCACAGTACTCGCTCTAGTAGATCATCGTAGAGGTAAGCAATACCTTCGGTGAGCGGCGCATGTATTTATTTCTAACCTCGGGAGACCCTGGTACGTTCAGAAAGACTTTGACTAAAGACATTCATTGTATCTTTTTTGATTTCAGAAAGGATTTGTACTACTTCGAACCCAGCCGAAGGGGAGGATATATCAGTCACCACTACTATCGACTCTTCAAAAGAGCATCCGAAACTAGTAGCTCGCTGGTGATCCATCAAGCATTCCATAGACCCATCGATTTTATCGACACTCAGATCAATATGTTTCCTTCTTTGCTTGGGCTGAACCGTCCTTGTTACATGTAGGGAGACCATACACACACCCCTTTTCGTGAACCTCTGACATGACATTTAAACGTGAGAGAGAGAAATATAATAATCGTTTTCATGCGCTTTGGCCAGCCCAAGTTGACAAACTAGAAATCTAATATCGTCCCGAACCAAGGGAGTCGGCCATTCCAAGACCAATTGCGACCGAAGCTTTCAAAGCGTGTCACGGTCAGTGGCCCATGCTTTGAGCATGTATATAGTACTATGAGATAGTGGGCCTGGAGAGTAGCTTTCCTCTCCAGCGCAACAACAAGTAATATACCAACCCTTACAAAGCGATCATCTTCATTCGATATCTAGAGTTTCTACTTCATACTATGCCGAGAAAATACTATTACCATCTTTCTCTGAAACGTAGTCATTGGGTTACGTTGGCCTTGTGGTATCAGTTTCTTAAAATCAAACTCCCTTTTCAAACCATGGTTTCGGCCAGGGTGGAAAACACAACTCAATACAATTGCTTTTGCCACTACAAATATTCCCTCCACAATCACTCCTCCATTCTTCGTCTCTGAGTAACTCTAATAAAAAGAACAATTTATCAGGTCTCGATACAAGGAGACGATGTGCTAAGGAGGCTTCTCCCCGTCAAACCTTTTTCGCCTCTCACATCTTTGCACCCGCGTGTCTTGCAGGTTTTAGGCGCTCCTTCTCCCATTCTTCTTCCAGGGCTTTCGCATGCTTTGACTTGTGAGCGAAAGCTTCGTACAGGGACAGCCATCCGCCGCCGCCGAACGTTCGGATATCCACCGGGCGAGCGGTCTTGACATCCATATACGTCGTCCAACCTATATAAAGAACTCCCTATAATCTCTAGCATCAACCTTAATTAAGTATATTCGCGCTTCTAATAAGATATTAACCATTTATTAACCGCTCAAAAAGGAAGTAGATAATACATGTTTTCTCTCTATCATATTTTAGAAATAATTTCTTGTTTTAGTCGAAGCCCGACGAAACTCGTACACCGTTTTATTTTCCCTTCTGTTAAGCGGGCTTTAAAACTAAGACTCCCGACGTCGATATGTTGACGCCAGCTCGATAGAGAACGGCCGAGATGTTGAAGAATGTTCAACTGCAGAGATAGGAGAAGAACTAGGGGCAGACCTGAGGTTAAGGTCGAGGAAAGGTAGGAATTTCACCACCGATAATCATAAGCCCTACTTCAAACACATCGATTCTTGAATGTCTAGTCAAATTCTATAAGGTGAATTTGGGGCTCTCGAACAAGACCCTTATAGCGCTCTTCTGAATGGGACAGTAACAAATTCCCATCCAGCCAGCAAATTGATATTTTCTATTTCGACAGCGATAGGCCAATATAAAACTTATATTGCCATTTTCGAATATTTAATATATTAGATATATACCTAGTTAGCCTTTTATATATTATTTCTTTTTAGTTTTAATATCTCGCGATATATACTTTTATAATAATTTTATAAAACGTTATATTAATTACGTTTATTTAGTTATTAATAAACTTTATAATAATAATATTATAATAACGTACCACATAAGCGAGTAAACAAAACAAGCTGTCACGTCGAGAAGGCAAGCTAGGTACAACCAGTGTATTCCTATGAGAGAGGGATAAAGCAAGACAAACGCTTGCCCTATCCCAATATTTTACACGTAAAAGTCGGAAAAATCTCGGATCTTTCTTTTAGTTATATAATTATATAGTATAACTAAAATAAAAATCGAAAAAATATAAAATTAAATATACGAAGAAATATATAAACAAGTGTATATGTTTTATTTTAATTTTAGTTTTTACGCGTTTTCTTTTTATATTTTTTAATATTAATTCTTTTAATTTTATTTTTAATTAAACCGTATAATTATATAACTAAAAATAAAGGTTCGAGATTTTTACGATTTTTACGTATAAAGTTATGAATTTTTGAAAAAGTCGATTTTATATAGGAAATTAAATAGCCCACTTGTTTATATGGCTTATTTACTTATAAAACACGTTATATATATTAATATTATTATTTTATTTTATTTTATATATAAAACTTTTATATAAAAGGTTAATATGATTATGGCTTTATTTATTGATGTGGGTCTTTATACTTATTACGGGAGCTAAGCGGGCCAAAAAAAGGAAATTCTTGGGGGAAATAGGCAAAAAAAATAAACATTTTACTCCCCCGGACAGGCTTGAACTGTCAACCTCCTGATTTGCTTTATAACAGTCAGACGCGCTAGCCAATTGCGCCACGGAGGATTCCTTGTTGGGTCGTTGATCAACGCAAGCCACAAATGATATTATATCCCATCCAAATATCTTCATTAGCAGAATTTTGCGCAACTAGGCATATAGTTCACCTTCAAACTCCTTAGTCATAGTTATCTAAATAAAAATCAATATTTATACTTAGTGCACGCATCATTATTAGTTAGTTATTAGTTTCTTTGAAGACTTCAAGCCATGTTTATGTCTTCAAGATCGACTTTACACATCATCCTTGGCTCTGTCCTAGTAAATGTCCAGTCTGCCACTGGCAATAGGCACGGCACAAAACCTAGCAAGCAAGGAGTTTGTGAAGTTAGGCTTAGTTCACTAGTCGAGATTTTCAATGCGACGAGCACCGAGAATATCGCCGCCGACGTAATGGTAGCCCGGGTGAGGTTATACCTTCTAAAATGGTTGAGAGCTGTCTTTAAGGGCTACATAGCTGAGATCACCTTAGAATTAAGGCAAGAAAATGGCTCTTCGTGCCTACACTTAATAGCGAGCCTATATCTCATAGTGGTGATATAGCTGATAATATTAAACTGAGGCAAGGGGACTGCACGTCGCGTATAAGCCTTTTTTGTTAACGGCCATATAAAATGAGGCATAATAATATAACACCTTTATTTACGCCTCATAATTATTATATATCTTATATAATAAAGTTATATCTTCGAAATATTTAAAAAAAAATGTATTAATATTTTAATAATATATAAAATAAAGTGGTTATATTTATTATATAAAACTAAAAAAAATTAAATTTAAAATAACATGTTTTATAAGTAAATAAGCTATATAAATAAGTAAGTTAATTTTTATAATTTTCGTAGTTTTAATTATTAAAAAACATTTACGCGATATTAAAATTAATTAATTATTATTATTATTTAAATCGTTTTTTTAGTTTTATATATTATAACGTAACTTATTATATACCTTTATATCTTATTTCACGTGCTTATAAGTGGGGTTATAATACTTAAATACCTCGTAACCTACACGTATAAATTGTAAATAGTTTCTTTTTTCTTTAACTTATTAATTTATCTTATAAATTGCAATTATAATAACCTTATCTTTACGTCTTTATATTTATACCTTGATATTACGCTTTAAAAATTAAATACCTTTTTTATATTAAGTATTCGGTTTTTTAACGCGTGATTTAAATCAATTAATTTATTATATTTTTCGAGTTAAAGCCCTTTAAAATTAAAATAAAGAATTAATAATAAATAAAATTAATTATAACTCTTTAAAATCTAAATTATTAAATTCCTTTTTATTTATTATATAAATGTTATTAATTATATTTTTATTTGTTATATAAATATATATATTATATTATTTCCGTTTAATTATTATTATTTTTTCGAGACCTTTTTTCTTTATTATTAATTATAATATTATTCTTTTTAACTTATAAAGTTATTTCTTTTTTTATATTAAATGTTTTTTATTTATAATTATTTATTTATAGTTTTATGTTATTTATTAAAAATATAATTTAATTTATAATAAAACTATTTTATATATTAATAATAAATTAGTTTTTATAAATTAGTTATAAATATTTATAATATTTATAAAAGAATTTTTAATGCTTTTTAATTTTATTTATAATAAAATTAAATTATAATAATACCTTGCGAGTTATTATAAATATTTTAGTTTTTTAAAATACTTAATTTATATTAAAGTCGAGAAAAAATATACGTATTTTTTATATAAAAAGTAATATAATAATAACATTTTAAAATTAAAAAGAATTAATTTAATTATATAAAACTTAATTTATAGTTATATTTAAAATAGTTATTATAATGATAAATATTTTTATAAAGTTAATTAAAAAGTTTTTTTATAATATAATAATAATAACATTTTATTAAATTTTTTAAATAATTATTATATATCTTTTTAAAAATATTAAAATATATAAAGTTAAAAGGTTATAATTTATATAATAAATAATTAAATATATAAAATATAATAATATTAAGTTTTTATAACATTTTTAAAATTTTATAAAATAATAACTTTTATAACTATTTAAAATTAATAAGTATTTAAAACCTCGTATTTAATTTTTAATATAAAAGTTAAAATGCTTTATAAATTTTATATTAAATTTATTTATTATTTAGTTATTATTTAATATTTTAACTTTATTTTTTCGTAATAATAAATTATTATAATATTATAAAGTTAAATATTTTTTATTAATATAATAAATAATATTATTAATAATTTAAATAATTATTTTAAGTATAAATCTTGTCTCGTTAAAATTATATATATTTTCTTTTAAAATTTTATATTTCGTAATCGTTTTACGTATTAATTTAAACTATTTTCGATATATTTAAGTTTTTATATAAAGCTTTTTATTTATTTATTTAAACGCGTTTATAATGATTTTTATTATTATACGAAATTAAAAGTTTAGTTTTTTTTAACTCGCTTTATATTACGTTTATATAATAAAAAGTTTATTATTATAATAATATAACTTAAACGAGAAAAAAATAACTAATTATTTAAATTAATAATATAAATATATCGTTATTTCGTTTTTATAATATTATATAAAGGATATTATAAAGTATTATTAATTTATAATAACTTATTCTCGAATAATATTATTTATATTTAACTATATAAGTTATTCGAGTTTTTATTAATATTAATGTGTCTTATAAGCGAGTAAGCCACTTAATTTTTTATATAAAATCGACTTTTTCAAAAATTCATAACTTTACACGTAAAAATCTTAAAAATCTTAAACCTTTTTTTTAGTTATATAATTATAAGGTTTAATTAAAAATAAAATCAAAAAAATAAAAATGACATATATAAAAAATATATATAAAAAGGTTTATATATTTTATTTTAATTTTAGTTTTTACACGTTTTCTTTTTGCGTCTTTTGAAATTAATTTTTTCGATTTTATTTTTAATTAAACCGTATAGTTATATAACTAATGAAAAAGGTCCGAGATTTTTACGATTCTTACGTGCAAAGTTATAAATTTTCGAAAAAGTCGATTTTATATAGGAAATCAAGTGGCTGTGACGAACCTTCCTGTGTGTTCCTAGTCAGCTGACTTCATAGGTGAGTACGTACTAGGTTTTCTTGATTTAAAGGTAATAATGGATTAAGATGGGTTCAAGAGATTCATAATGCTTTATTCGTTAGAGAGATTTCAAGGTACTTTCACTATAGTATTAAAGAGTGACTATAGTATTAAATTAATAGCTAAAGAACTAGAATGAATGACTAGACACATAGGAAATCTTATCCTTTTTATACTTGTTATTTTGTTTTTCATTCCCCATAATTGGTATGTTGGATACCTTTAAATGAGTCTTATCCATACTTATCTATTCTCCACTGGATACTGTTGGATGAGTCTCATCCACACTCATCCATATCACGTGACAATAGGTCGCCTTCCCTTTCAGGATCCATGTCCGAGCCGGACGCAAGAAGAGTGGGAACAGTACCCCTGTCACTTGATTGCTTACCCTGGTTGGTTCGTGACAGTGGCCCACTCGCTTATAAGACACGTTATTAAATTTTAAAATAAACAAATAAATTTATTTTATTTTATTTTATTTTAAAAAAATATAAATATAGTTTTACGCGTTTTAATAATAATAATAAATATATTATTTATAAATTAGTTAATTTAAATTATATATTAAAAAACCGAATATTTAATATAAAAAAAGTATTTAGTTTTTAAAATGTAAAATTAAAAAAACGATTTAAATAATAATAATTATTTATTAATTTTAATACCACGTAAATATTTTTTAATAATTAAAACTATAAAAGTTATAAAAACTAGTGTTATGAACCTTCCTTATGCTGTGTTACGTGTGGGTCACGTGGACCAGAATAAATCGTTGAATCATGGATTAAGAATCCATAATTTAATAATTTAATGAATTATTAAATCATAAATAAAGAATTAGTAATTCAATAATTTAAAAGTTTTTATGTGAGGGGAAAACAAGTATAAGTAGATTAGAATTTCCTATGTATTTAGTTATTCATTCTTTAGCTATTAATCTAAGACTATAGTCACTTTTTGATACTATAGTAAAAGTATTTTAAAACCTCTTTAACGAATATAACATCGTGAATTATTTAAACCAATCTTAACCCACTATTATCTTCAAACCAAGAAAACCTGGTACGTACTTACTTATGAAGTTAGTTAACTAGAAACACATAAGGAGGTTCGTCACATTTTAATAGCTTCTTAATTAGTGCTTAATATTGGTTTAAAAGGAGGGACTTTTAATCGAAACAATCTTAAGACAAGCATGCCCCTTAAAACTAAAGAGTAACAAGAAAAGAAACAAGTAAAAAAACAATAATTAATAAGCTCTTAAACGAAAACTTTAAATCTTTTTACGGTATAACAAAAAGGTTTAAAAGAACCAACACAAGAATTTATTATAATTATAACTAAAAAAGAGTCATAAGAGGACATCTCGGAAAATCAACAAGAAAAAGCATTAAAAAAAGAAAAAGAAAAAGAAGAAAAAATACCTAAAAAAGAAAATAAATAGGCAAAATAAACCCTACCTCTTAAAAATAAGTAATTACCCTTAAACAATAACGACCTTAACAACTTAAACGATGAAAATAATATAATAACCCTTAACGTAAAAAGTTTTAAATTAATTGCACTTAGTAAATATAATGGGTTAAGCGATCTAAAAGGATTTTTAATCTAGGCTAGAACCTACTTACGGTTTTATTATAAAACGATTACCACTAAAGAACAAAAGATTCTCACGATATCCTAACTCTTAACCGAAACCGCTTTAACCTGGTTTTAACCAGTATTAAAAGACTATTTAGAAAACGAATCAAACGCCCGAGAAAACACGAAAAAAGTCTTTAAAAATTATAAAGAATTTAAAAAACAACTTAAGTCTATATTCGGTAATTTAATTCTTAAGTAATAAGCCAAAGCTCGACTTTATAAACTACGACAAAATAAAAAGGCTTTAAACTACGTTATTAAGTTTAAGAAACTCGTAAGCTAGTTATAATTACTTATTAAAAACCTATATTATTTATTTTATTAAAGGTTAAAAAACCATATAAAGAATAAGTTATATAAAACAAACCTATATAAAGAAAGGAACCTAAGAAAGTTTAATAATTACGTTATAATAGTAATTACTATTAATAACGAAAACTTCGAACGGTACCTTGAAAAGAAAAAGACGGTACAACGAAGGAATGGTAACTAGCTAAAGGAAGGAAATCACAAAAGCGGTGCCGGAACTAGAAAAAGCATAGGAACAAAGTCAAATTCCATTAAAATTAACGTTATTTAAAAAGAACGAAAGAAACGAGATAAATTAACCATTAAGTGTTTCAACTATAAAAAAAAAGGACATTATAAGAACGAGTGCCGAAGTCCTAAAAAACAAGAACTAAAAATAAAAGGGATTTCTTAACCTAAAAAAAAAGTCGCCGAAGTAAGGGTTTAATTCGAAAATAACGAAAAAATAAACCAAGTATTTATTATTAACACTATCAAGGCAGAAAAAATCAAAGAGGCTCCTGTAAAAGGAATTTATAGATCTTATTAAGTTAACCGTAAAAACTACTCAAAAGATGACCACTCGTATTTAAAATATCTCACATTAAAACAAGTTAAACAAAGATATAACGAGGGCGAATTACTATACATATGCGATAATTACAAGTTAAGATACGACTTAGGAATTAAGTTAAACTATAGTGATTTACATTAAAGCCACTATAAAAACGATAAATACGAAACCTATTAAGGGAAAAGCTAGTATAATAGCTTAAATTAGAAGCTTTATATAAATAATAATTATAATATTTATTAAAACTTAAGAGAACATATATCGTTATATTAAAGCTTTTATACTAACGACGTTTATTAAGTATATAAAAGTTTTAAGAATAAAGCCGGTTATTATTCTTAAAAACTAAAGAGTAATAACACGGAAGAAAATAAGTGTATTTATAATAACACCTCACGATGGTTATATTACCTTAAAACATATTATTTTCACTTAAACTCCGAAAAAAGCTATGAAGTAATGGCTAAAGGTTATATATGTTACACCTCGATACTATACGACGTATACGACTTGCTCGAAGCAGGTTTCGAAGAAAACGAGATTAAAAAAGAATTATAAGAATTATAAAAGGAATTACATCTTTTATAATGACTCGAAGAACGAACTAAATACGACATTAATTTGTTTAGCTTTATAGGAAAACACTTAATAAAGTAGTAAGTAAAAACACGTGTAACTAAATAAGGCTATAAACGAATTATTAAGGTATACCTTAAAAAAGGAGAGAAACTCCTAAAAATCAATATAAACCTAAAAAGAGATATCGAGATATCCTTAACAAGTAAACTTAGTAATTACTCTTTTTATTTAAAGATAATTTAGAACTTTAAGAAATTCCGAGTTAATAGAACGGACTTGGGCTATAAAAGGGCTCTCGAAAAAGAATTAAAGTTTTAATATGTAAAATTTTGTATAAAGGATAAACCTCTCACCCCTTACTACGTGAAGGGTAATTAAAGAGATTATTTAAGTAATGATTACTAGAAACACGTTTTTATAAAAGCCCAAAAATAAAAGAACATCCGGGCTATAACAATTAAAAGAAAACTAAAAAGGAGGGGACATGGAAAACCAAAAAACGGCAAAGGCTCTCGTTAATAAAGCAGCGAAAAGCCATAAATAACAAGTCCTTATATAAAGTCTAATCGGGATTTAACAACACTATTATAACTAGAGTTAAGTATAATGGAAGGGAGTATAAAGCCTTAATAGATTTAGGAGTAAATAAAAGCTATGTCTTAATAAAGGTAGTTTAAAAAGATAGAATATTATAAGTATATAAATAAAATCCATATAAGTTATAAAACTTTAAAGGAAACATATTTAATTACGAGAATAGTAAAGTGTTAAGAGAAATAATCCCTTTTTTGGTAATTATTTAAAGACACTTTAAATAAGTCATTTTTAACATTATATATATATTAAATCACGATATGATCTTAGGAATAAATTAACTTAAAAGAAGTAATTTACGAATAAATTTCGAGATAAACACGCTTTATTAAGATTAAAAACAAAAGGAGTTAATTATTACGGGTTACGAAATGAGTACCGCAAGTAACTCTAGAGAAACGAATATAGAAACGAAACATATCGCTTATATAATTCGAGTAACTAAACCTAAAAATTTAACGAAAAGAGTACCACGCGAGTACTTTTATTTCCACAAATTATTTAGAAATAAAATAAAAGAAGAATTACTAAAATATAACTAATAAGATCACTAAATATACTTTAAAGAAGGAAAACAGCTAAAATTATTCTTAATATATTTTATAAATCAAGAAAAACAAAGGGTATTATAAAAGGGAATTTAAAAGGATCTCGATAAAGGATATATTCGAGAATCCAAATTCTCGTTAAGATACCTAGCGATTATAGTACTTAAAGTTAATAAAAACGAGAAGTAACATGTCGATAAAAAAGGAAACCTAGTATGGCGACGAGTGATTAATTACCAACACCTTAATAAAATAACCAAAAAAAACGGATACTCGTTATTATTAATAAAACTCATAAGAGGATAAATTAGTAAAGCTTAAATCTTTATAGTATTAGATCTTCGCGATAAATATTATATAATTAAAATGGCTAAGGGACACGAACAATATATAGCTTTTTAAACGATATATAAACATTATAAATATAAAGTTATACTATTTAGACTTATTAACGCACCCGCTACATTTTAACATATAATTATGACAGTTCTTCGTAAGTTTTTAGATAAATTTGTATTTGTTTATTTAGATAATATATTAATTTACTTAAAAAACAAGAAGAAATATAAAAAACATGTAAAGCAAGTATTAAAAGCCCTAGAAAAGATAAACCTACTTATTTATTCGACTAAAAATGAATAACATATTAAAAAACTAAATTATTTAAGGTTTATAATAAGTTTAAGAGAAATTCGCATTTAAAAAAGAAAAATAACAACAATTAAGAATTAGCTAAAACCTAAAAATGTTATAAACATATACGCATTTCTTGGTTTTATTAATTATATCAAATAATTTATTAAAGATTTTAGGCGTATCGCTAAACCATTAACGAAACTAACTACCTTAATAAAAACAAAAAAGGCTTTTCATTTCACTAAAAAAGTTAAACAAGCTTTTTAACAGTTAAAGGAAATTATAACTAGTGAGGTTATATATAAACTTCTAAATAAAAATAAAAAGAAACAATTAAGGATAAACGCTTTAGATTTCGCTATTAAAGCAGTTCTAGAGTAATTAAAAAACAATAAGAAATAATACCTAGTCGCGTATTTATTTAAAGCACTACATAGTACTAAATTAAATTATTAGATTTATAACAAGGAACTATTAGCAGTTATTAAAGCATTAAAAAAATAGGAACTATAACTTAACAAAATCAAGGAACTTATCAATATTTATTTAAACCACAAAAACCTTACATAATTTATAATAACATAAACGCTTAACCAGAGACACGAGCGTTAAATGATTTTCCTGTTTAAATTCAATTTTAAAATTCAATACATCAAAGGGAAGAAAAACATTTAAACAAATCTTCTTAGCAAAAAAGGAAATTATAAATTAAAAATCAACAAAAGAAATATCCAAATGTTTAAACAACAAAATGACAAATTAGTTATATTAATTTACATACGAATTAACATAAAAAAATAAAAATAACAGTTTAAAGAAAATTACAATTAAAAAGAAAAACAATTACAATCTTAATAAGGATCCAGCGATAAACTTCTCTCATATAAGGAAAAAGTATATATATTAAAACAAGTACAGAATGAATTCGTTAAAGAATTTCACGAACATCCTTTACATGGTTACCAAGGGATTTTCAAAACGGTGAAACGACTTTAAAAGGAATTCGACTTTCTAAAAATACGATAAACAGTCAAAAAAATTATAAAGAATTATAATATCTATAATAAAGTTAAAACATCACGATATAAACCATATAAATTATTATAATTAACCTAAATACTTAACAAAGCATAAAATATAATTATATAAAACTTCGTAGTAAAACTCTCAAAGTCAAAAAATCCTACTATAAAAGTACCTTATAACAACATATAAATAATCGTTAATAAACTCACGAAATACGCCTACTTTTTATTATTCAACGAATTAAGCACAATAAAATAATTAGTTTTCAGTTTCTTAAGAAAATATGTTAGTAAATATAGATTACTAAAACGCGTTATTTTAAACAAAAACAAATTATTTACGTTAAAATTTTGGATTAACTTAATAAAACGAATAAAAATTAAATAAAAATTATCTATAACGTATTACCCTTAAACAAACGAATAAATAAAAAAACTAAACCAAATAATAAAATAATATTTATAAAGCTATATTAATTAAGAAATAAACAACTAAGTAAAATTATTACTAATAACCCAAATAATATATAACACTTCGATTAACGAAAATATGAAGATGTTATTATACGAGGCAGTGTACAGATAAAAAGCGGAAGCTTAAAGACAACCGATTAAACTCACAAAAGCGCTAAAAATCAAGATAAAAGCCCCGAGAGTAGAAGTACTATCCGAAAAGATCTAAGTAGTATAATAACAGCTATAAAAAGAATTACAATTTATTTAAGATAAAATAACAAAGTACTATAATAAAAAAAGAATTAAAGAACTAATTCTTAAAAAAGGAGATATAATTTACTTACTTTGCTAACGACAAAACGCAACATTAAAAACACCTTAAATCAAAACAAAACGACCTAACGAAAAACTTAAATTTAAGAAATTAAAACTATATAAAATTAAAGAGGTTATTTCGAAAGTTAATTACAAGCTAGCATTATTAAAGGAATCCAGAATCCATTTTATATTTTATATTTCGCTCTTAAAACCAGCACTAAAAAACGCCTTGCTAAAAAAACAATTAAAATTTAAGGAAAACCTTAATAAATACGAAGTCGAAAAGATATTAAATTTAAAGAAAGTTAATAATTAGCTATAATATCTTGTTAAGTAGGAAGTTTATTCACTTAAAAAGAATACTTAAGAACCTTTTAAGCATTTAAAAAACCTAACAAATAAAATTAAGAATTTTTACCGCCAAAATCTAGACCGGCTAAGAGGGCCTAGATATCGAAGTCTTAATTTTACTGGGAAAGATTAAGGAAAGAAAAAGGGTAAGCCTCGAAAGCAAGTAGATCCTGTGACGAACCTCCCTGTGTATTCCTAGTCAGCTGACTTCACAGGTGAGTACGTACTAGGTTTTCTTGATTTGAAGGTAACAGTGGGTTGAGATTGGTTCAAGGATTCACAATGTTATGTTCGTTAGAGAGGTTTCAAAGTACTCTTACTATAGTATTAAAGAGTGACTATAGTTTTAGATTAATAGCTAAAGAACTAGAATGAATAACTAGATACATAAGGAAACTCTAATTTACTTATACTTGTTCTTTTTTCATATAAACTCGTTAAATTAATGAATCGCTTCTTGTTTACCCATGATTTATTAATTCACCTTAAATTAATAAATTAACTTTTATTTACCCATGATTTATTAATTCATATTTTGCTTATGTGACTTGCACGTAAAGGGGGGGGGGGAACACAAAATCCGTAACATTATTCTTCCCCTTTGAGGATCTTTGTCCTAAAGATAAAAGAGGGTCTAAAAAAGTCTTATTTGTTACCTTTTTTAAGTTTCTTAGCTTTATTTTTTTATTATATCTCACCGCATAACTAAAACCTGAAAAGAAACTTTTAACACTTCGCGACATGCCGAAAAAATAGTAAAAAACAAGGCTGCTTTTTTAAGGTTAGTCGCTTTAAACGGGAAAAAGGAAATAGCTTGTTCTTATTATGAAAATTCTGGAAAGGAGTATGTGGCTTCTAAAGATTTAGACCGCTACTTAAAGTATATTCGTTTAAACCGTACTCGTTATAACGTTTTTAGTATTTCGCGTAAAGGTGTAGTTAAAATTACTAAGCAGTTTTAAAAGGTTAAGGCGAACCTGGAAAAGGCGGATGTCGCAACTAAGGAGGCTATAAGTAAGGCGGTAATAACTATAAATAAGGCGCGTCGTTTCCGGATATAAAAAAGCCTATAGTTTAAAAAGTTATAAAGAATAATTACTTAAGGTTTTAATTCTATTAAAGAATTAAAGCGCGTCGAGCGCGAGGAAGAAAAATAAAAACGTCTTATTAAAAAATCGCAACGTATAAAGGGATTATAGCGTTAACTTAAATCTTTATAAAACTTATTTATTTCCGAGGCCTACCTTTTTTCCTTCCTTGATTTTCCTTAACAAGATTAAGATCTCGATATTTAAGCCTTCTTAACCGGTTTAGATTTTGGCGGTGAAAATCCTTAATTTTATTTATTAAGTTCTTTAAATGCTTAAGAAGTTTTTAAGTATTTTCCTCGAGTAAATAACTTTTTTATTTAATAAGATATTGTAATTAATTGTTAACTTTTCTTGAATTTAGTATTTTTTCGATTTCGTACTTATTAAGATTCTTTTTAAATTCTAATTGTTTTTTCGGCGAGGTGTTTTTTAGTATTAGTTTTAAAAGCGAAATATGAAATATAAGATGTATTTTAGATCTTTTTAGTAGCGAGAGTTTGTAATTAACTTTCGAAATAACTTTTTTAATTTTATAAGGTCTTAATTTCTTAAATTTGAGTTTCTTGCTAGGTCGTTTTGTTTTAATTTAGGGCGTTTTTATTGTTACGCTTTGTCTTTAGCGGAGTAAATAAATTATGTTTCCTTTTTTAAGAATTGGTTCCTTAATTTTCTTTTTATTATAGTATTTAGTTATTCTTTTTTAAATGAATTATAGTTCTTTTTATAGCTTTATTTATGTTACTTAGATCTTTTTAAATAATACTTTTATTTAAGAAGTTATTATTGTGGTATTTGATGCTTTTATAAGTCCGAACGGTTTTTTGTAGATTTTTGCTTTTTAGTTATACACCGCTTTATATGGTGATAGCTTTATGTCTTCGTTAATTAATGTATTATATGCGACTTGGGTCATAAGTAATAATTTTATTTAATTGTTTATTTGCTAGTTAATATAACTTTTGAGGTATTATTTAAGTATTTAGTTGAGCCTTTTTGTTTATTCGTTTGTTTAAAGATGGTACGTTGTAAATAGCTTTTACTTAATTCCTATTCGTTTTATTAAGCTAGTTTAAAACTTTAATGTAAATAGTTTGTTTTTGTTTGAAATAATGCGTTTTAGTAATCCATATTTATTAATATACTTTTTTAAGAAGCTGAAAATTAATTATTTTGCTATGCTTAATTCGTTAAATAGTAAAAAGTAGGCGTATTTCGTGAGTTTATTAACAATTATTTATATGTTGTTATAATGTACTTCTATTATAAGATCTTTTGACTTTAAAAGTTTCATTACGAAGTCCTATATAATTATATTTCATGCTTTGTTAAGTATTTAGGTTAATTGTAATAGTTTATATGGTTTATGTCGTGATGCTTTAGCTTTATTATAAATATTATAATTCTTTATAATTCTTTTAATTATTTGTTATATTTCTGGAAAATTGAATTCCTTTTGAAGTCGTTTCACCGTTTTAAAAATCCCTTAGTGGCCATGTAGAGGATATTTATGAAATTCTTTGACGAATTCGTTTTGCACTTATTTTAATATATATACCTTTTCTTTATATAAGAGAAGTTTATCGTTAGATCCTTATTAAGATTATAATTGTTTTTCTTTTTGATTGTAATTTTCCTTGAAACATTATTTTTAGTTTTCTATATTAATTCGTATATAAGTTAATATAATTAATTTGTTATTTTGTTGTTTAAACATCTAGACATTTCTTTTATTGATTTTTAATTTATAATCTCCCTTTTTGCTAAAAAGATCTACTTAAATGTTTTCCTTTCTCTTAATGTGCTGGATTCTGAAATTAAATCTAGACAAGAAAATTATTTAACACTTGTGTCTTTGGTTAAGCGTTTGTGTTATTATGAATCATGTAAGGTTTTTATGGTTTAAATAAATGTTAATAGGTTCCTTAGTTCTGTTAAGTTATAGTTCCCATTTTTTTAATGCTTTAATAATTACTAATAATTCCTTATTATAAATCTAATAGTTTAATTTAGCACTATATAGTGCTTTAGATAAGTACGCGACTAGGTATTATTTCTTATTGTTTTTTAATTGCTTTAGGATTACTTTAATGGCGAAATCTAAGGCGTTTGTTTTTAATTGTTTTTTTTTATTTTTATTTGGAAGTTTATATATAACCTCACTGGTTACGACTTCCTTTAGCTGTTGAAAAGCTTGTTTGGCTTTTTTAATGAAATGGAAAGCCTCTCTTGTTTTTGCTAGGGTAGTTAGTTTTATTAATAGTTTAGCGATACGCCTGAAATTTTTGATAAGTTATTTAATATAATTAATAAAGCTAAGAAATGCGCGTACGTTTATAACATTTTTGGGTTTTAATTAATCCTTAATTATTACTATTTTTCCTTTTTAAATACGAATTTCTCCTAGACTTATTATAAACCCTAAATAGTTTAATTTCTTAATATATTATTTACTTTTAATTAAATAAATAAGTAAGTTTGCCTTTTTCAAGGTTTCCAACATTTACTTTATATGTTTTTTATGTTCCTTTTCGTTTTCTGAGTAAATTAATATATCGTTTAAATAAATAAATACAAATTTATCTAAAAACTTACAAAAAACTATTATGATTATATATTAAAATGTAGTGAATGCGTTAATAAGTCTAAATAATATAACTTTATACTTATAATATCTATATATCGTTCGAAAAGCTATATATTATTCGTATCTCTTAGCTATTTTAATTATATAGTATTTATTGCGAAGGTTTAATACTATAAAGATTTAAGCTTTATTAATTTATCCCTTTATAAGTTTCATTAGTAGTAACGAATACTCGTTTTTCTTGGTTATTTTATTAAGGTATTAGTAATTAATTACTCGTTTTTATATTAAGTTTCTTTTTTTATCGATACGTTGTTTCCCGTTTTTATCGATTTTGGGTACCATAATTACCAGGTATCTTGACGAAGATTCGAATTCTTAAATATATCCTTTATCGAGATCCTCCTGGATTCTTTTTTATAGTGCTCTTTGTTTTTCTTGATTTATAAGATATACTAAGAATAATTTTAGTTGTTTTCCTTCTTTAAAGTGGATTTAGTGGTCTTATTAGCTATGTTTTAATAATTCTTTTTTTGTTTTATCTTTGAATAATTTGTGGAAACGGAGGTACTTACATAGTACTTTCTTCGTTGGATTTTTAGGTTTAGTTACTCGAATTATATAGGTGATATATTTCGTTTTTATATTCGTTTCTTTGGAGTTATTTGCGGTACTTATTTCGTAACTTGTAGCGGTTAACTCCTCTTGTTTTTAATCTTAATAAAGTATATTTATCTCGAAATTTATTTATAAATTACTTTTTTTAAGTTAATTCATTTTTAAGATTATATCGTGATTTAATATATATATAATATTAAGGATAACTTGTTTAAAATGTTTTTAAATAGTTATTAAAAAAGGAATTATTTCTTTTAGCACTTTACTATTTTCGTAACTAAATATGTTTCTTTTAAAGTTTTATAACTTATACGGATTTTGTTTATATACTTATAATATTCTATCTTTTTAAGTTACCTTTATTAAGATATAGCTTTTATTTACTTTTGAATTTATTAAGGCTTTATACTCCCTTTTATTATACCCGACTCTAGTTATAATAGTGTTATTAAGTCCCGACTAGACTTTATATAAAGACTTATTATTTATGGCTTCTCGCTACCTTATTAGCGAAAGCTTTTGCCGTTTTTTAGTTTTCCACATCCCTTCCCTTTTGGTTTTTTTTTTAGTTATTATAACCCGGATGTCTTTCTATTCTTAGGCTTTTATAAAAGCGTGTTTCTAGTAATTATTACTTAAATAATCTCTTTAATTACTTTTTACGTAATAAAAGGTGAAAGGTTTATTTTTCATATAAAATCTTATATATTAAAACTTTAATTTTTTTTCGAGGGCCCTTTTATAACCTAAGTCCGTTTTATTAACTTAGAATTTTTTGAAGTTTTAGATTATTCTTAAATAAAAAAAGTAATTATTAAGTCTACTTATTAAAGATATCTCGATGTCTCTTTTTAAGTTTATATTGATTTTTGGGAGCTTTCCTCTTTTCTTAAGATATGCTTTAGTGATTCGTTTATAGCCTTATTTAATCGCATGTGTTTTTACTTGCTACTTTATTAAGTGTTTTCTTATAAAGCCGAATAAATTAATATCGTATTTAGTTCGTTCTTTAAGCCATTATAGAAAATATAGTCCCTTTTATAATTCTCATAATTCTTCCTTAATCTTGTCTTTTTTGAAACCTGCTTTAAGTAAGTTATGTACGTCGCATAGTATCGAGATATAACACATGTAACCTTTAGCCATTGCTTTATAGCTTCTTTTAGAGCTTAAGTGAAGATAATATGCTTTAGGGTAATGTGGCTATCGTGGGGTGTTATCGTAGATGCACTTATTTTCTTTTATGTCGTTACTCTTTAGTTCTTAAGAATAATAACCGGCTTTATTCTTAAAACTTTTATATACTTAACAAACGTTATTAATATAAAAGCTTTAATGTAACGATATATATTCCTTTAAGCTCTAATAGATATTATAATTATTATTTATATAAAGCCTTTAATTTAAGTTATTATGTTGGCTTTTCTCTTAATAAGTTTCGCATTTATCGTTTTTATAGTGGCTTTAATGTAAATCACTATGGTTTAATTTAATTCCTAAGTTATATCTTATTTTATAATTATCGCATATATATAGTAATTCGTTTTCGTTATATTTTTATTTAACTTGTTTTAATGTAAAATGTTTTAAATACGAGTAGTTATCCTTTAGGCATTCTTTGCGGTTAACTTAATAAAATCCATAAATTTTTTCTGTAAAAGCCTCTTTAATTTTTTCTGCCTTAATGGTGTTAATAATAAATACTTGGTTTATTTCTTTATTGTTTTTAAATTAAACCTTTACTTCGATGACTCTTTTCTCAAGTTAAGGAATCCCTCTTATTCTTAGTTCTTATTTCTTAGGACTTCGGCACTCGTTTTTATAATGTCTTTTTTTTTTATAATTGAAACATTTAATGGTTAATTTATCTCGTTTTTTTCGTTTTTTTTGAATAACGTTGATTTTAATGGGATTTGACTTTATTCTCGTGCCTTTTCTAGTTTTAGTACCGCTTCTATGATTTCCTTTTTTAAGCTGGTCGCCACTTTTTCGTTATACCGTCTTTTTCTTTTTAAGGTACCGTTCGAAGTTCTCGTTATTAATAGCAATTGCCATTATAACGTAGTTATTAAATTTCCCTAGGTTCCTTTCTTTATATAGGTTTGTTTTATATAATTTATTCTTTATATGGTTTTTTAACCCTTAATAAAACAAGTAATATAGGCTTTTAATAAGTAATTATAATTAACTTGCGAGTTTTTTGAACTTAATAGCGTAATTTAAAGCCTTTTTGTTTTGTTGTAATTTATGAAGTCGAGCTTCGATTTGTTACTTGAGAATTAAATTGCCGAATATAGACCTAAGTTGTTTTTTAAACTCCTTATAATTTTTAAAGATTTTTTTCGTGTTTTTTGGGCGTTTGATTTGTTCTCTAGATAATTCTTTAACACTGGTTGAAACTAGGTTAAGGCGGTTTCGGCGAGGAGCTGGAATACCGTGAAAACCTTTTGTTTTTTAGTGGTAATCGTTTTATAATAGAACCGTAAATAGGTTCTAGCTTAAATTAAAAATCTTTTTAAATCGCTTAACCTATTATATTTATTAAGTGTAATTAGTTTAAAACCCTTTATATCGGGAGTTGTTATATTATCGTCGTCGTCCGAGTTGTTAAGGTTGTTATTGTTTAAGGGTAGTTAGGGTTGTTTTGCTTATTTGTCTTTTTCTTTAGGTATTTTTTCCTTCTTTTCTTTTTCTTTCTTAAATGCTTTTTTTTGTTAATCTTTTAAGAGGTCCTCTTGTGACTCTTTTTTAGCTATAATTATAATGGACTTTTGTGTTAGTTCCTTTAAACTTTTTAATTATATCGTAAAAGGACTTAAAGCTTTCGTTTAAAAGCTTATTAATTGTTGTTCTTTTACTTGTTTCTTTTCTTGTTACTTTCTGGTTTTAGGGGGCATGCTTGTCTTAAGATTGTTTCGACTGAAAATCCCTCTTCTTAAACCAATGTTAAACATTAATTAAAGAGCTATTAAAATGTAACGAATCTCCTTGTGTATTCCTAGTTAGCTGACTTTACAAGTGAGTACGTATTAGGTTTTCTTGATTTAAAGGTAATAATGGGTTGAGATTAATTTAAGGATTCACAATATTATATTCGTTAAAGAGGTTTCAAGGTACTCTCATTATAGTATTAAAAAGTGACTATAATCTTAAATTAATAGCTAAGGAACTAGAATGAATAACTAGATACATAAGGAAACTCCAATTTACTTATACTTGTTCTTCTTTCACATAAACTTGTTAAATTAATGAATCGCTTCTTGTCTACCCATGATTCACTGATTCACCTTGAATCAATAAATCGACTTTTATTTACCCATGATTCACTAATTCATATTTTGCTCACGTGACCTGCACGTAGAGGGGGGGGGGAACACGAGATCCGTAACAGATCCTACGAAGATTCAAATTAACGTTATAATCCCTCTATACGTTATGATTTTTTAACAAGACGTTTTTGTTTTTTTTCTTCGCGCTTAATACGTTTTTACTCCTCAATAAAGTTTAAACCGCGTATAATCATTTTTCTTAACTTTTCGGACTAAAAACGATGTTAAGTATAAAGGCGACAAACACAAATCATCGTAGCCTCTTAACATGTTTTAGCTTCTTTTAATTCGTTTTCGATTTTTTGGAACTAATTAGTGATCTCGGTTATACTACTCCTAGAAATGCCAAAAACGTCACATCGAGTACGGTTCATCCAAATATACTCACTATAACAGTTAAATTCGTTTAAAGCAATACATTCCTTCCCGTTACGATCGCAGTAAAAACAAGGCATTTCCTTTCGACCTTTAAAAATAACTACGTCCATTAAAGCTAATTTGTTTTTAACCTGTTTCTAGGCACGACGAAAAACTTCGGGAATTTCTTTACGGTTCTTTATAACTCGATAAAACATGTTAAAATAAGAATAAAAAACTCACTAATAACCAAAAAAGGAGTAATTAAGTTACACTCTTTTTTATCTTTAAAACAAAGATTCTTAAAAAGGAAAAATAATATTATAAACCTTCTTTATACTATGTTACGTGTGGGTCACGTGAACTAAAATAAATCATTAAATTATAAATTAAAAATTTATAATTTAATGATTTAATAAATCATTAAATCATAAATAAAGAATTAATAATTTAATGATTTAAAAGTTTTTATATAAAGAAAGAACAAGTATAAATAAATTAGAATTTCTTATATATCTAGTTATTTATTCTTTAGCTATCAATTTAAGACTATAATCACTCTTTAATACTATAGTGAGAGTACCTTGAAACCTCTCTAACGAACATAACATCGTAAATCACTTAAACCAATCTCAACCCACTGTTACCTTCAAACCAAGAAAACCCGGTACGTACTCACCTGTGAAGTCAGCTGACTAGAAACACACAAGGAGGTTCGTTATAACTAGTTTATTCGTTTATATAACTTATTTACTTATAAAACACGTTATATAATTAAATAATAATAATAAAATAAGTTTTTTTTAATTTTAATTTTAACTTTTTCGATTTTTTAATTAAATTATTTATTTATATAATAATTATATATAATTATATTTATTTTAATAATTTATTAATATTTACTTTTTTAAAAAGGTATAATTATAACTAAGTATATTACATTATAAGTGGATCAAGCCATGTAGAGGCACGTCGATAACGGCGACTACGTCACAAGTGAAGGACGGATTAGGAAAGTGGGTCACTACATAGATACCTACCTAAGGTTGTTTCCATTTCATACCTCAGGTACCTAGTAGCACTGCAGGTCCACGTCAATGACGACACTAATGCTCCAAGGTGACAAAAGCACTGCAACAATAATCCACAGTTACCTCTGAACTTAAAGAACTTCACGGCCCAAACATCGAGGAAATCTCTGTTTACCCAAATTCCCGCTCCGAACCATACATAGGCGTTTTTGGCCTCTCAACACCAACACTAACTTCGACTACATCGATATCAGTGCCGCCACCATGTCTAGTGGTTTCGTAAACCAAGTCCAAGCAAGGGCCCAGGAGGTCGCGTAAGCACCCTCCCAATATGTATGTCTTCGTACTCGATTCTAGGAGCTAATGTGATGTAGAAAGGAGGATTATGAAAAGGCAAAAGTCCTTCTCTCGGAGGCAGCGAAGAGTGGTGCCTATCTATATCCTTTCAGGTATGACATCGCCTCGTCACCCTTAGGACAGTCCTAGGTATCTTGGTAGCTAAACATTCATCAGGGGCATCTTCTACTTTTGCACCCACAAGGCCCTGTGGAAGCCATTTGCGTCGCGCATATTGCCCACTCTAGGACTCACAGCAGGTGTCACGGCATTCATGTTCTTCTTCACCTATCTCCCGCAGCTAGCTATCCTCGTCTTCGTCAACGGCTCCCTGGCCGTCTTCACGACAGTCCTCCTCATACTCAACGAGAGTTCCACCATCGTGAATATAATCTCTCGCAATTTTCTCCTGCAGGAAGCTCTGCTTGACACGTTCGATGGCACTCTCGTTGCGCGAAACGAAAATGGAATCGTCAGCGAGGGACGCCAGCTGAAGTCGGGAAGCGATCCTATTGCAAGACTTGGCAAGATCCTGAAGAGCCCGTTTTCCAAGTTCACCCCAAAGGCTCTTATTCGCTACATTATGTATCTCCCGCTAAATTTTATTCCCGGTATGAACACAAGTTGCCGTCCCACTCTCACCAAGACAAGACATGTGCTGATATGACAAACAGTCGTGGGAACGGTTATCTTCATCCTCATCCAAGGTTTGCTAATGATACCGTACTAGTTCGAGAACTCATATAGCTAACCTCCAACAAGGTCGAGCTCGAGGCAAATCCGTTCATGGCCGAGTGTGTTTCCCATCGTTTATCATTTGGGAGAAGGCTAATATATTGTAATAGTACTTTCAACTGAAGAGATGGTCACCATCTCAGCAGCGAGACTGGCTTGAAAGTCACGTCAGTCCATATACCACGTAAGTACCGAGCTCTACTGGCCTTTTCTCCTTCGGTACCCCTTTTCCTAAGTGAATTATGCCTATGTTCCACCTCAAAATTCGTATGGAACTACATCTAACGTGAGCTACACAGGTTTGGAACCATTGCTACTCTCCTTGAAATGGTACCTATCGCGTCGATTTTCTTTGCGTTCACCAACACTGGTCAGTCTAGTCTCACCCTCGTCACACATGAAGAAGCTGACAGCTGGCACTGCAGTTGGGGCCGCACTGTGGGCAGCCGATATCGAGGAGAAGAACACGCAGATGACCGCAGGCACAGCTCCAAATCTGCGAGAGAGTGCGAAGAAAGCCGAGTAGTGTGGTACAGACGATGCACAAAACCGACACCTCCGAAATTGCGTGAATCGAAGATCATGCAGCACAGCGATGACGGGCCGCATCTAACCAATAATCCCTAGACCATCCGTGGTTGGCAGGCTCCTCGTATAATTGGATCGCACCAGGCAAACGAGCTCTTGAAGGTCTCACAGCACAGAATTCACATGTCACATGTACCTAATTAGTCTGCTTGATCCTACCTTAGAGTAGAGAAAATGTGGTGACTATAACCGCGATTGTCATTAATTAGCAATGCTTACATGGTTTACGAACGAGAAATAAGGTCTCGAGTGTTTCTTCTCAGTCTGTTGAAGGCCTCCCTCGTAACATTCCAACTTAAATCTATTAGACTTCTGTCTCAAAATCCAGGGTGACGTGACCCCTACACTCTTGTCTAAGGTCCTGCCGATTTTAAAAGTCAATTAAATTGAAACAAGTCAAATAGGAGAGTAAGAAAGCGCCTGGAATGTCCTCGGATCGGGTGACAGTTAAACGAGTGCATGTGCAGCCGGAGATGTCAGTATTAACCCGTTTACTTCCCCAGGCACGTCGGTAGTCCTAGTATTGAATCGCGGGATGCGGTGCAGGTAGGCTCAGTGAAATGTATTTGGATACATACAGGAGGGAAGAAACGTTCTTGGCATCGGCCATAATTGCCTATTTTCATTTTGCCCCTTCGGTCTAATCATGGTAACATTCTCGCTACGAGCCTGTTATAGAGAAGACCTACCTATTGCTGCAAATTATCGGTGAAGCGGCCAGGGTTCGAGCTTTATGTCGCACGGTAGTACTCAGTTACACAATGGAACACATTGAAGTTGGAGGTATTCGGGACTGACAGTCTACCTGGGTAGCTAATGGATGGCTGCGTCTGGCATCCGCCACCTGGTGAGGCTCCCTGCAGCCTAACGCATACAGCCTCAGCACGCTTTAAGCGGTGCGTACCACCTCATATGGCAGTATTCCATGACAATCTGGCTGACTCAGTCAATAGCTGGGCACCGATATTCTACGCGACTTGCCCTCTGCTCTAATCAACTCGCGTTACTGATTTTATATTAAGATGGGTTGAGCTGCAGGGGCAGCATCGCACGACACGACTGTCATCCAGGCTTAAGATGACACAAAAGGAACATCATGGCCTTTGTAACTATCGATGTACACACGGGATACATGAGTCCATTCGATCGCTATAAAGAGATTCTGGGGACAGATAAGCCCATAAAGTGGCCTAATGATAATTTATGATGTCTCAGTCCCCGCGGTCGGTTAGGATATAGAGATCCTCTCTGCAACACCATTACCCCTGGTTTTGAGTACATCTAGTGCGAGATTCTACCGATGCTTTTACAACCCCGGATCCTTGATACACTCTACACTCTGCTCAGCTGTCTGAGAAAGAGCCTTGGCGGTCTTGACTACCTTGCTAAGAAAATATGTACGGTGGCTAAGCCCATTTCTCAACAGTTGTCCTATGGCCCAGGCCGCCAGTACGTGGATCAGTTTGCTACCATCGTTCGAAATATTCCACGACGGGTGTACCGACCAGATGCTGTCGTCGTCCGGTTCCAAAAGAACTCGCATAAGTGGCTACCCTGCCGTGCCTAACGGGCAAACAGATCTGGTCTTCGTGACGGATAGATACCTCCTAGGGTACCTTATAGAATCAAACCTACCTACCTACATGTAGGAACTAGCACCAGGGCCTCAAGGTACGTGAAGGCTATCTCACAGTATCACGATCTACTAGGAAAGATCAAGCCCAAGTGGATCGGAAAGGATACTGCTTCCTAGGTAGAAATATAGGAACACCAGGTACCTAATATTAGCTAGACGGGACCTACATAGCCTAGGTATGTACCTAACCTAAGGTAGGTACGTATATTGTAGGCATCGGCTCCTGAAGTCGAACCAGTAACAGGTACCTACCTGTAATATAGAACGAAAATGGAAAGGGAAATCCAAGACTGGAACCGAGCCATGAGATCATTCGGAGGTAAATTCCCTAATTGATGACGCGACTGCTCAAAGTACATGCCCATCCACCTATCACAGGTTCTTTCCTACCTAACCTTACGTTCAACTCCCACTTACCTGGACCTACCTTGTGACTCGTCGATACCATCTGGCAAGCGCGTCGTAGCCTAACACGCGAGTTGCTACATGTATATGTACATGGTACCTCCTGCCTACATGTTTCTCCCATGTTATCAGGTCGTATGTTTCTCCTTCCTCCCCTACTACCTACACCTCTACCACTACCCCTTATAACTTCCTTCTCTCTCCCTCCCCCCATCGTTCTCCCTTGAAGAAATTGTCCAGCAGCTTCAACTTATTTCTCGCCTACTTCGTTCATTTCACCATCCACATTCTCTCTTCGCCCTTCTGTCTCTCGTCCTAGTCCGTAGAAGCCTCTCGTTTCCCCTCTATCGCCTTCACAAGCTACAGCCTCCCCCCAGGTTTCCCATATCATCAACCTTCATTCATCCATTCGTTCTCTATCACCCAAGGCTTTCACTGAAGCCACCTACACTCTTTCGGCTTACCCCCTCTCCATCACATTCGTCATCGTGTACGGAACCACCATATTTTCTTGGAATCCTCACAGCATCCAATTCCTGGCGCATCTCGTCTACCCACTAGGTCCATACCTGAAACGCAACCATGAGAGCTTCGACTCTCTCTGCCGACCTCGTGTCGGTAGTCTTTCTGCTGAGCTGCGTCGCCGGCATTCTTGCGTTCCCCAACGGATTCCAGCCTCTCCTTCGACGTGAATCCCGTCGTGATCAAACACCGGCCCAGCCCAATTATGCCCTCTTTAGTGGATCTCAGCCTGACCACGGTGCATACGATTATCCTACGCCAAGCTATGGAGGATATGGCGCCCCGCCTCCTCCTCCATCGACTTCTGAGTTTTCTTCTTCTGTTGTGTCTATTCCAAGTCAGTCCAGTCTTGCCACCTCTTCATCGAGCATTCTTGGATCTGGTTCCTCTGCAGGATCAGCTGCAGGCTTAACTGCCACTCCTGGTATGCTATGCTACCCATATTTCTATATTCAGCTTATAATACTCATTCCAATGCAGGTACCTCAGCTTCCGTGACAAGCCTTCTACCTCCTTCCGCGCCTAGCTCTGCGTTCGGAACTGGCATACTCCCTCTGAATACTACCTCGGCAGCCGAGGCCACAGGGGCATCACCTAATTCTTTGACATCGCCTACCTTTACAACTTTGCTAGGATCATCAGTTGTAAGTATTTCATTTTCGATGGAATTTAGCATGCCTTATCCTCGGTGAATTCAGATATAAGAGACGTATTTGCGGTAGTTTTAATACAATGCATAGAATGACTAACAAGACATATAGACTGGTTCATCAATCATTTCTAGTGTCACATACACGGAAAATCAGACAACTTCTTCGGTGTTTAGCCCAGAGACTGTGACAATTGTCCCTGAAGGTTCTGCAAGCTCCATCACAACGACGATTTTTCCGAACGGGACCACACTTGGAACTTCTGGTGCCGACGCTGCTACAGGAAACATCCCAAGCACTCTGACGTCTAGCACGATCACTATCCCCACAAGTACAGCACCTTTTAACTCATCGTCAATCTCGGCGCAAAGTGCTCAGACCACACTGCCTGTTTCCCTAAACTCATCATCGACCCTAGGCCCTGCAGGTCCTACAGGTCCTACAGTTTTCGGAAGCAGTTCTGCGCTAAATACATCAGAATATTCAAGCACTGGATCCAACACTGTCTTTGGGAGTGCTGTGACGGGTGCCTCTCCAATTACCAACAATTTGACGTCGACATCAAGTATGATTCTTACTAGCATTCCTGCTAGTGGAAGTCTCACCATACCGTTCCCGATTTCAAACAGCAGTAGTACAACTACTACGCCAACAGTTAACCCAACGAGCACTCTTACGGGAACTGGGGGAACAGTGACGTCTTCGGCACCCTTTCCTGTCATCAATTCAACTTTGTCACTTATCCCAGCCACTGGGCCAACCAGCCAGAGTGCAAGCAACATTGCGGAAACTGGTGGAATCACTAGCAGTCAGACCAGTATTATCAGTACTACTGCGCCATTCCCACTGTCGAATTCAACGGCTTTTTCGGGTCTGACAGAGGGTATCTCAACAACCATAACTTCAAGCAACAATTCGACATCGCCTGTTTACAGCTCTGCTAGTCTCACGTTGACGTCGACGGCGTCTGAAAACTCATCTCCCACAAGCGAGAATACTGCTAATACGGCTTCTGAATCGATTCTAGCATCAGCATCTGTTACACCAGCACCATTCCCTTGGATAAATTCTACTGCTGGTACAAGCGGCCCAACAGCGTCATCAACTGGTGCCGAGAGCATTTCCGGACTTTCACCCATTACTGGCACGTCAGCTGGCACTATTTCAATCGAAACGAGCAGCGGTCCGAACGTTGAGACGGCTTTATCCACCAGCCCCTCGTTCAATACTTCGCAGGTAGTTCCCTTCCCATTATCTAACTCAACGCTTGGAACAGTTGGCCTAACAAGCCCACCATCTACCGGAACAGGGGTTCCTTCTACCGTTGTTGGATCAGAGCCATTGAGTGGAACTGTCACCGCACAAGGGAATACTCCTGGCCCCTCTAGCCCTATACCAGCCTCTCTTACCGGATCTCCAACCATCATTCCAGGTGAATCTGAGACGGTCCCCTTTCCTCTGACCAACTCTACTTTGTCGACTGTTGGCCCTACTGGTAGCTCGAGCAATTTAGTCACTGCCTCTTCTTTGGTTTCTTCCTTAGTCACAACTCCGGCTCTGAACTCGACTGCACTACCCGAACCTAGTAACATAACGAATACGCCGGGCTCAAGTCTCTTTACTGGCATTTCCTCTCAACCCCCAGAATCGTCCATCGCACCATTCCCCGTGACAAACTCAAGTTTGTCAGCAAACGGTGCGACAGGCCCAACTGGCACAGCGACTGTACTGCCAGCAACTGCAAGTGGTGTTTCTGCCGAATCGACAAACCTTCCGGGCAGCGTCCTATCTACAAGCGCTTCGGTTTCTAGTCAGACTTTGAATTCGACGCCAACACTTATCTCACCTACAAGTGTCACGCTCGCTCCAACAGGCTCTAATATTACTATATCTTCCAGCTCCTTGGCTTCCTCCCCACCACTCACGGGCGAGAGCTCAAATGGACCTGAAAGCGCTTCTCCTGCCAGTTCTGGCTTGGTTTCCGGTACAGAGGTGTCGACATTGTCACCCGGGGAGTCATCCACAGCGCCACCCTTCCCCTTAACTAACTCCACAAGCCTTTCTAACCCGACTGCTGCCTCAGTTAGCGGTTTTCCCTCCATTAGCGAAACGGGTACCCAGTCAGCTTCTATATCGCAGACGTCTTTGGTTATCCCTATCTCGAACTCGATAATCCTATCTAGTTTGACGTCGTCAAGTAGTCTGTCCAACCAAACTACCACTACCAGCGAGTCAATATTTATAACCAGTTCTACCCTTAGTGCCAGTAAAGCTGGCGCCTCCGCTGGAGTCCCTTCTACGTCTGCTTCGTACCCTCTTTCAAACTCAACAGTAATTACTGGGCCAACGGCAGGCTCAGTGACAAGTGCAATACTGCCTCCTGTGTCAACTTCATCCGCATCAACCGACACAACTTGTAGTGAAACCACCATTACGCAGTCGGGTTCTACGACAGTCCTTACTTTGTCCTCGAGTTCGCTGTTACCTGTCAACACAACTTCGACTTGCAGCGAAACTACAATTACTCAGTCTGGTTCCATAACAGTCTTAACGTTGTCATCGAGCTCACCTACTCCACTTGATACAACTTGTAGCGAGACTACAATCACTCAATCGGGATCTACGACAGTACTAACATTATCCTCGAGTTCACCGACTTCAGTTGACACGACTTGCACCGAGACCACGATTACACAGTCGGGCTCAACAACGGTCTTGACATTAACGCCAAGCACCTCGTCCGCCTCAACTGCTGAGGTTAGTGCTAGTATCGTCCTAGGTAAGTCATGCCGTCGAGAAGATTATAAACCTAGCTGAGATGAAGTCCTAACAGAGCTTGCAGGAAATTCGACAGGTGGTAGCCCTCTGTCCACCTTTATAACATCCATTACGACAGCAGCTTCAGGTCAATCACTGAACAGCACCACATCTACTGGTGTTTTGTCTCCGAGTCCCTTCTTCGCGATGAGTACTTCATCCGCATCAGAACTTCCTCCTCTTATACCGAATAAAGATCGATGGCACAGCACGCCGACAGGCCCTCCTTCCTCTAAATTTGTGCATCGTGATGCAAGCGGCATCAATGCCTTAGATGAGCCTATTCAAAGCGAGTCGAAGCAGAGCGCCTTGTCAAGATGGCAACAGTATGTCCATAAACTAATTCCAAACTTCGGACATGACGAGGGAAAGCACGAAGACTGAAGTACTCATCGAAGTCGTATATGGTTAGCCCTCCTCTTTTTGAGATTTGGCAGTGGCCAAAGATATGTGGAGGGATTTCTTGACGTTGCAACATTGTGCTGTTATGTGGTGGAGAGTGACTAAGGTATGAAAGATTTGCTTTTGAAAGTTGGGAGATTGCAAGGATGTGAGGGGGTAAAAAGGAAAAGATACTGTAGGCAAAAAAATCCTAGGCTTAGGCACTATTCTGTAATGACGACAATATGTCTTCTTAATACTTATTGGAACTATAAAAGAGCCTCAAGATTAGTGAATATCCTTGGTCTAAGTGACTTCACGCAGGTATTGCAAGGTGCCGGCTTGGCACTCAAGATGAGATGGGAGGGCTGATCTAATCGCTGCTACTAAGTCTCCATCTACATACACAGGAGATCACTTGGACATGGAGGAACATGGCCTGGAATCCCGTATTCCAAGTGTTATGCCAGGTTATTTGAATAAAACAAAGGAGGTTTCTAATTCTAAAGTGGTAATAACTTTGCCACGCTCCCTATGAACTATTACACTAGTTAAGTAAATTTGGTCTGATGTTGTATAGTATATAGAAGGTAATAGCATGATAAATACCTATGTCCGGGGTAAAAAGGAGTCCCTATACCCCTTTTACGTACGTAAATTTTTCTTAAAAAGAATTAACTAGGGAAATATGCCGACGATAGAGGAAAGCTTTGATCTACACATGTATAACATACATTTATATATAACCACAATATTGTCGTGAGCTTCGGTAGTTAAATTCCGACTTAACTTACCTTCTTCACTGTCTAATTCCCTTAGCCGTCTACTTTCAGTTTTTTTTTACCACAACTGGTGCATTTCACTTTTGCCTATTACCGCTTTTTTTTCTTTTTTTAAAAAAAAAAAAAAAAAAAGAAAAAGAAAAACGAGAAGGGGAAAAATGAAGGGGGGAGAGAACATGGCACTTTTCTTCCGTCGCGAAAGCCCTGCTGGTGGCGGTGGCCTCGACGATGTGCCTTCCCCGTCCTCCGGTCTGCAGCCCAAGAGCGCGGTGTTGAGCGGAGGTTCAGCCTTGGCGAAGAGGACGCTTGCTGCGCGTGTTCCGGCGCAGACTTCTCGGTGAAGGGGGGGGGGGGGGGGGGGGGTGGGGGTTGGCGGGGCGGGCCGGACAGAGACCGAGAAGGGG